>CAUYPK010005388.1:0-13035 GCA_963574355.1 Loris lydekkerianus | reverse complement strand
AGCCGACCCGAGTATAAGCCGACCCCCTTAATTTTACCCTAAAAACTGGGAAAACTTAGTGACTCGAGTATAAGCTGAGGTGGAAAATGCAGCAGCCACTGGTAAATTTCAAAAATAAAACTATATACCCAAAACAATTACAATAATTGAGGAATCAGTAGGTTAAATGCTTTTCAATATTTATTGCTAAAGAAAAACTGTAAACTAGCAACAACAACTTTAAAACTTTAAATAAAGTTCAGAAAACCGTAGCTTAACAGGTAATCAAGCTAAATCACAAAGGTTAAAATTCTTCAAAACTGGATTAATTTAATGTGCCATTAAGTATTGTGGGTTAAATAGTTCAGTGGAATACAGTTCAGTTCAGCCGCCTACCTCTTCAGCTCAGCTGCGACTTGTGGACTTAGCTGAAGCACCGCCCCCTCAAGCAGACGGCAGAAGAGACTGGAGACTACGTGCATTTCATTAGGTGCGCGCGCACAGAATCAACCTGTATGACCCGAGTATAAGCCGAGTTTGGGTTTTTCGGCACAAATTTTGCGCCGAGAAAACTCGGCTTGTACTCGTGTATATACGGTATCTAAAACTAGAAAAAAGTACCACAATTTTTCAGATTTCAAGTCAATTGATTTTTGATATTGTTAGACTATAGGTAGTCTATGGGTAATTGTTTGGTAATTTAATTAATGATCTTTAAGTTTTTGTAAAATACATTTTTGTCTCTTCTCATAATTTTCTAACAAAATTTTGGTGACTGAACTTCTTTTGCCATCTCTCCATCATAAATTGCTTTCCTCTTCCATGCATGAATTCAAGCAATTTTATAGTTAACCAAAGACAAGCTCACATTCTCTTATAAATTTTAAGTCTGTTAAACATTAAATTTTTATTTCAGGTAATTAATTGCATCAATTCTTTTTTGATGCTTAAAACTTCTAATCAAATCTATTAGGGATTTGTAGAAAATGTCACTTTATTTTCTTTAAAATTTGTTTTTTACACAGCAAATAGAGTTTTTGTTTTGCTTGAGCACAGCCAATTGCAAAAGACATCTATCATGAAATCCCTGGTCTCTTTCTGTTTTCACTGCTTTGATCATAGTACTATTAATAGTTTCTTCATCTGCTCTCATTCTGCAGCAGAAATATGCCACTATTTCAAATTTTAAAATTTGTCCATACTCATTTTCTCTAAAAAGTAATTTAATTACTTTTTAATTAAAGGAATGATTAATGAAATGAAATAATCATTTTTAATTTAATTACCAATGATAATGTGTACATGTATCTCTATAAGTATTGCTGTCTGCATAAAATATTCAAATAAACACAATACACACTGTTAGAAGACAGAAAAAAATTACTTAAAGTGAATAAATTAATTGACACCAACAAGATCAATGGTTTGTTAATGTAGTCCTACCAAAACAAGAAAGTTACGTTTACAAAAATATATTTTATACTGTTTCCATCTTAAAAGTTCAGTTCCTCGAGCATATTAGCCAAATTTTAGTTGTTCAGTAGTCATTATGGCTTAGGGCTATCATTTTGGACTATAGTCTCAGAGGAGAATTTCTCACCAGTTTCCATTTATTTTATGCAATTCTCTCAACCTCCTTTCAAGTATTTACTCTAATTATCCCTGTATTACAGATAACGGAACATAGAAGAAGCAATTAAGTGACTTACCCAAAGACACAGAGCTATTACAAAAAGGGAATGAGAGATTCACAGACAGAAAGGGAAGCCATGTGACCCCAGAAGATGCCAGCAGCCACAGGAGGGAAGAAACAAATTCTCTCCCAGGATCCTCTGAAGGGGACACAGTGTCCTTGAGCTACACCTTGATTTTGGACTTGTAAGAACTATGAGAAGATAATTCTTGTTTCAAGCCACCCAGTTTGTGGTAACACTTTACAAGCAGACATAGCAAACTTCTACAGGTACTACAGGACTTCTTAAAACCTTTAGCACACAAAGATACTTTGTGAATCAGCAATCTATTACAGTAAGCAGTTTTCCCAATTTATTTAATGACAGAATCTGTACTTTCCCTGAGGGGAGAGCTGGTGGTAAAAACAAGCACCTTTTAGCATCTCTCCTACCTAATATTCCTCTAACAAAGTATGGGAAATCCTGACCCAAGATATATTCTGAAAGGCACGTAATTTAGGAAAATAAGTCTGAACTTTATTCAAATAACAACATAGAACTAATGAAAAGTTTTTGAGAAATGTTGTAAGAAGTCAACCATTTGGGGTGAGGAAATCCAGGATCCTGTGACCCTGGGTTCAGGGTGGCAGAATGGATTGCTTCGGGAGATAAAAGTACGTGAGAAATTGAGCTAGGTATTCCAGTTGAAATACTGCTCTCTATACTGATAAAACTAGCTTCTCTGGGAAGTGCTTCCTGTCCTATCATGAACACTGACAAACTAAAGTGGCTTCACAGGGTGACAAGTGAGAAATGACATAAATAAAATTTATGAGAATAAAAGAAGTGCTGTCCTAGAGAATAATATACAAAGGGGAAACAAAATCCAGTACCTTCAAGCAAGAGAAAGGCTAAAACATACAGAAAAAATATTCAGTAAAAGACAAAAGTAAAAGTCAAGGTGACTAGGATGAGGTCAAGAGGAAGCCGGTCATAGACATCTACAGCAAGAGACTCTTTGTCAAACTACCTTCTGTTACAGGAGGGGGGGAAATGCACACTGTGTAGAAAGCTGGCCCCCAAAACGATTAGCTTCCTCCAACTCTAGGATTCCATGCTCTGAACTGGCCACAGACCTGTTTGTCACACCCACATGCAGAGCTGGAATAGAAATAGAATAACAAAAATATTGTGTTAAACGAGCAGGGAAATCCAAAATATTTAATAACCTGGGTAGCAGAGGCACTAACCCACCAGACTGGCTGCCAGTTTAAGTGCCCACAGATAGATACTCACTCACTGAATTTCAGCCTTCATAAAACTGTTAACACTGTCTATAGCTGAATATAGATTCTGATACAGAGAAGGAGGGAAAAATTAATACCATTTAAAAACTGTTTATTTGAATTGACAACAGGTCCCCCAGCTTGGGAAGTCACAGAAAGAAGAGGTGACCAGGTAAGCTGGAAGTCACTTTCTAAGCACTGGATATCTGACCACAAAGAGCCAGCAGCCACACACTGTGGCACTTCTGCAAACTCCAATGACATGGCAGTAAGTCTGGGTTTGGTTTTGATTGGGTGTGCTTCTTGGTCTGTGTTCTCACTCTCTCTCCCTCTACAGTCTTATCTCCCTCTCTCTCCACCCCTACTCCTATAGCATAAATTTGGGTTCCACTGGTTTCAGGCTTATCCATTTGGCAGCAACTGTCCTACAATGAGTATTTGTATTTTCTTATATGGAGGAGGTAAATTATGGCACTTAAACAAAGACTTTATTATCTAAGTTTTACTGCATGTTTACTACAAGCCAGTTTCAGTTTTACGTTTTTGTCTCTAGGTTTTAAGACAAAGGGGAGTAGGTTCATGATCGCATTAGAGGAACTATTTATTAAAAAATAGTAATATCAGACTAAAAGGAGGACCTATCATAGGTTTGTGTCTTGTGTCTTCCTGATAATTCATGTGTTGAATCCCTGATCTCCAGAATCTTGGCATATGACCTTATTTGAAAACAGGGTCATTGCAGATGTAATTAGTTATGGTAAGGTCACAATGGAGTAGGGTGGCCCCTAATCCAATATGACTATCCTCATAAAAAAGGAAACTTTGGTACAGACGTGCACAGGGGGGAAATACCATGTAAAGATGAGGGTGAAGTTGCTACAAGCCAGGGAACACCAAATATCTCCAGCAAGCCAGCAGAAGCTAGGTGAGAGGCCTAGAACAGTTCCTCAGAGCCCTCAGAAGGAAGCAACCCTGTGAACACCTTTATCTCCAGATTTCTGGCCTCCAGAACTGTGAGATAAAAAATTTCTGTTGTTGGGTGACGCTTGTGGCTCAAAGGAGAAGGGCACCGGCCCCATATACCAGAGGTGGAGGGTTCAAACCCGGCCTCGGCAAAAAAAAAAAAACTATAAAGAAAAAAAAATTTTTTTTCTGTTGTTTAAACCACTCTGTTTATGGCATTTTCCTATGGTAGAGTAACAAAGAATCAGGGGAGTGGCAACCAAAAGGTGAGGCAGAGCAGATGGGTAAAGTTTGGAAGAAAGAACTTCTGCTATCTGCACCTCTCGTAAACTGTCAGGTACTCCTCAGGTCTGAGGCCAACCCAATCTTCCATTACCTGTCCCTGCCGAACTTAAGGAAAGCTGCTGTCCTCCAAAACTCTCCTGACCACCCCGCTCCCCCTGCTGTCACTTAGTAAAACTCCTGTAATTCTTCCTCAGAAAAAGGCTCCAGATCCCTCCAGGCTATGCACTCCCTCAACCACACTCTCTCCCCTCAGAGCCATCGTCACAAGGGCTCATCGTGTACAGCAGTGACATCCTCAGTGTGCCTTCCTCACTGGTCTGAAGGACTCACATGACAGGGCCACAATTGCTTTGCTTATCAAGACAATGTTGTGCTTGGTGGGGAAAACATATTTATTCTACTAATCAAAATTTAATGTCCTTGAAGTTCTAGTTTCCAGGAATGACCAAACCTGCATTATTCATCAGTGTGGCCTCTGTCTTAAAACATGGAATGCATGTGGGCTGTCATCACCATGTCAACCAACAGGTACTACTAACTCTTTTTCTGCCGGACTCACAGGCTCTCTCCCTTCCCTTCCAGAGCTTCCCAGACTTACTGCTGCCATCCACTCCTACTCATTTCATCTGGGCAATGCAACTTGGTCTTCCTGCCCTAGCATTTGGGTGGCCATACACCCAGCACACCAGGGCAAACAAGTTGTGCTACTCCTTATATAAAAATCAAGTTGACTCCTATTGCTGATCCCAGAGGTTTGGGTTGTTTTCTTTTTTTTTCCTTAAAGTAGAAATCCAATATACACAAAGGATCAGCAGAAAACTGTCCGGCTTCAGAGTGGGAGAGCTGTGAAGGAAGTGAGAAAGATAAGAGAGGAATCCCCTACTCCACCCCACCTTTAGTCAACTTCAAGGCATCTTCAGGCAACCCTGGGTTCTTCACAACACAGTGTAGAAACAAGGCTATTGGATTACTCCTTAACTTTTCAGTAAAGGAGTCAAGACTCAATTTTACAAGCACCTCCGTTCCCCGAAACTTAACAAAATGAAAACAAATGTGTTCATGTGAACATTCCATATCCCAGCTCCAATTCTGCCCTGCCATATTTATTATTTCATTCACTCGTCAGACATCTGTTGATGTACCAGTAAAATGTTCTAGGGTTACAGAGACAAGTGTTGCCTTTCAAAAAATGGCAGTACAGTAGATGAGAGTAGTGCCCATCACATGAGGTGGGATCTCCCCTAATGTGCACATTGTGAGGGCATATAACACGCCCCCTGGGTAAGGGGCTCCTCTATAATGGAATTTTACCCTGGAAGTGAGAACAATGTAATCTGAATATTGTACCCTCATATTCATTTGAATAAAGTTAAAAAAAGAGAGAGTGGTGTCCATCGATGTGTAATAATAGTAATATCTATAATAAAAGTAACAAACATATTTGCCATAGACAACACTGGTAGAAGTATTCTATAAACATTAGCCTTTTAAGCAAACCTACGGACAGGGTCTCTTAATTATCCCAATTTTAAGGATGAGAAAATAGAGTCTTGAGGAGGTGAAATCAGGCCACATAGCTAGAAACAGGCAAAGTAAAGATATGAAACAAGATATTCTGTATTCTTGCAGGTGATGGCCAGTTGGATGCATCCATAAAAGGAGACACAAGCTAGGCTCAGGAAAACAGCTCATGACCCTTGCAGGCCCTAGGCAGGGCCACACAGGAAGCCTCAATGTGGACAGCGGCAGAAGCAGCAGGGGAGCTGAGGCCAGAGCCTTTATTAAGGCTTCCAGGAAAGAAAAGGGAGTGAAGAGTGAACACTTTAGGACTGGCAAGTTTGAGTAATTCCAGCAGGCTTGGGGCTACAAAGGTGGTCTTTAGTTGCCTGGCACTTGGCCTTGGGATGATTAAGGCAGAGGAGTATTTCCTCCTGGAGTGCAAGGTCCAGATAGAGGAGGTCTGGCTCTGGACTGGCTACTCTGCACATCAAAGGCATGCTCATGGCTGAGCCCTGCCCATCTCTAAGAATTGGCTAGCCCCAGGAAGGGCAGTCTCTCCCCAGCCAAAAAGATTTCTGCCAAAATATCATAATATAAAAACATAAATAATACAGAAGACTATCTGATTTCAAGCCTTTAACCATTGTATCTACTGTGTCCTCACTATAGCAAACAGAGTAGGAGACAATGAGAAAAGTTAGAAAAAAATCCACAAAGGCAGCACTTGAAGAGAATAAACAATGAGGGAAAAGTAGAAACTTACAAGAGGATAAGGATAAGAAAAGGACTTTCAGGGCAAAGGGCCAGACAAATGAAAGGCATCCTGGCTAGTCCAGTTAGCTGCAGTGCCTTGATGTCACAGGAGCCCTGGGAGAACACAGCCAATGAGCATGAAGGTAAAGGCAAGGACCAGGGTTTCAAGGGATCGAGCAGGGGTCCTCAAACTACAGCCCGTAGACCACAAGCAGCGGTGTGATTGTATTTGTTCCCGTTTTGTTTTTTTACTTCAAAATAAGATATGTGTACTGTGCATGGGAATTTGTTCATAGGTTTTTTTAAAAAACTACAGCCCACCCCACCAACGGTCTGAGGGACAGTGAAAAGTTTGAGGACCCCTGGGCTAGAGCAAGAATCCCCAATTCTCAATTAGGTGTATAATGAATGGCAGGTGGTATAATGACAGATTTGCATTTTAGCCCAGTTCCTCAAAGTTTATCAAGTACTAAATAGGCTAAGAAATATTTAGTACGCAGAACACATCATAAGTCCTAAATATCAATTTTTAATAGACAACTCAATAGAAATATATAGTTGGCCCCTTCAGGTTAACCAATTTCAAATGGAAAATATTCAGAAAAAATAAGAAAAACAATACAATTAAAACATACAGTATGAGAGCTATTTACAAAGCATTTACATTGAATTATATATTACAAGTAATCCAGAGATTATCCAAATTATATAGGACTATAGTCCCAGCCACTTGGGAGGCTGAGACAGAAGGATACTTTGAATCCAGTAGTTCAAGGCCAATCTGGGCAACAAAGAGAGACGCTATCTCTAATTAAATAATAATATGGGAAGATGCACATAGGCTGTATGCAAATTCTATAACATTTTATATATGGGATTTGAGCATCCTCTTGAGTTCCTGGAACCAATGCATACCAAGGAACAACTGGCAAATACATGAGCAGGCATGTTACAGAAGAAGAAACATCCACTTTTTAGTAATAATATAGAAGATGCTGAGTCTTCATTAGCCATCAGGGAAATGCAAATTACAAACACAATGAGATGACATTTTTACACCCACTAGATTAGCCAAAGTTTTAAAATGTACCATAATCAAGTATTAACATAGATGTGTTAGGAAGACATATTCTTGTGCACTGCTTGTGGGACTCTAAATTAGTAAAACCATTTTATAAGATAAGGCGATTATTTACCAATGTTGAAGTTGCTCATTTACTAAGGTGTAGGATACACCTTGCAGAAACATAAAGATAGGTAAGTTACTAAACAAGGGTGGTGATACAACCACATAAAACATGGGCAAAGTCAACTGTTATGGATGGTCATGTTGACTGAAAAATGGTAAAAATTGCATTGCCTGGTTTGATAGAAAAAGATGATACTTAGTCTTGGGAATTTTGAGTCTTGGGCATTAATAAAATACTCAAAGGAACACGTCCAGCAGTCTGTACTCATATAAGATGGAAATTTTATTAAATTACAAAATCTCTAATGGCTCCTGTAGCTCTAAGCTCTATGATTCTATAATAATATCAAAAAAGGCCAAGCTCACTGGCTCCTGCAAGTATCCACTATAAATTTATTTCCATACTTTATATTCTTGCACACTCAAATATGCTTTTTAACAACATCCCTCCCAAAATGTCTTTATAGTATGGATATTTGATTTTTTTTTCTTGGTTCTTCAACTAGGCAATAGGATCCTAAGAGGGTACGAAAAATTGTTGGTCTTCTCTTCTCAGACTGTCTTCTCCGACAGTGTTGGTCAGACAGTTGTTAATTATTCTCTCCCGTAAGTGGAACAGAGGAATAGAGTTTACTGTCAGGTAGAATGTGCTAAGAAAGTCTTCCCAATGAAAAGTTTTCAGCCAATCTTTTCAAAATATAAAGGAACTTAATAAGCAGAGAAGAAAAAAGAGATATTCTTGGTAGAGTTAATGGTACATTCAAAGGGTCTGAAGACATGAAAGAGGAAGTTGTTGACAGATCTAGTATACAATTAACTGACACGGAAGGACCAAATGCATAAGAAAATAGGAGTCCCATTTGACTTATATTTACCCAGTTGATTCTTAAGCTTAAAATGTCTGTTTTCTTATATTTTGGGGTCAAGGGCAATATTTTAGAATAAGAGAAAAACAAGACTATTCAGAAACTGGTTTCAAGGAAATCTTTAAAATGCTACTATTGGGCCAAAATGTGAAGGTGATAGTCTGAAACAAATCATGAAGATAATCAAAATGGTAATCATTTAAACCTCTAACATAACAGACTCTGCCAAGAGTGGAAAACCAATACTAACTAGCCCCTACGCACACTCACACACACACACATGTTGAGAGTCCTTAATTTCAGTGGTACATGACATTGGTTGCTAGCCCAGAACAGATGCATAAGACTCCGAACCTAAAGTTTCCACTGACTTGGTCCAAAGGATATTTTGATAATATTCCAAGTGAATAAGGAAAAGACCTAGACATTAGACTCCTATAATTTTGAAACCTTGCGTTAATTATTTCTAGTCTGGCATTAAGACTTTGGAAACCTCTGCATCATTCCCAGATCATCACTCTGGAGTCCCCTACACTTATCACTTTATCCCTCCCCACACACATGCCCATCACCATCCATCAAGTGAAAACAGCAACAATCATGTACTTTTCACAGAAATACATTTCTTAATGAGATGTTTACTAAGAAGACCATGCTACAAAACATAGAGCTTTTTCTTTAAGATTCTCGAAATATATATAGATCTGCATCCAAGCCTAGTAAATGCTTTAAATTTAGAGTAATCCCCCTGAGCATACTAGATAATTGAGCAATTTAGAAACTAAAAGTAGTTGCATTTTATGCATAATGAAATAGATGTGTTGCTGACAAGTTGTCTTAACAAAATATTTATATATTGACTCACATCTGAAAATGTTAGGAGTATTCCCTATTTAAAAGAATCCTGTATAAAATCCTCTATAAAGGTTGTTGTATATTAGACATTCTCAAAGTGGGGCACCCATATCATAGAATTAAACTCCCTGTTTCAGTCCAGTGTTTTGAAACACATTTTTACTATTCCTGGAAGCACTTTCACATTTTTGTCAGATGTTGACTGAGCAACAAAGTAAATAACTTTTCAAAAGCATTTTTAGAGTAGTAAAACCTTAAGTTCCTTGCTAAAGGGGCTGATCCAAAATAAATTAAATGCTGGCGTGACTAAGCCGAGTGTGGTCAATTCTGATTTGTAGTGCGAAAACCTCCAGTTAATAGATTCATTCAGTGATTCAACATGCACTTCGAAGTCCTAAGTAGGGCAGCAAAGTATAAATATGAGACTTAAAAGCATTCTCTGGTCTTTGGGTTTGTGTTCCCATCTAAGATGTTAGTAGTCTTGACAGCAGGTTCTCAAAGACCTGTTATCACAGCCTACTGTGTTGCATCAGCTTTGTGAAAGAAGTGAAATTTAGGAAGCTGTGCTTCACTGAAACCCTAAGTCTGAAAAAGTTCATAGGAGCACCATTTATGGATGTGCAGAATCACAGCAGAAAATAAGGTGAGAAACTACTTGTCTGGATTATACTGGAACATAAGCACCTTTACACCTCAGATACAACACCTAAGGTACTACTATTATAACAACCTGGGCTTCCTCGTACCATCAAAACATTGTTATGAATCATCAAATTAGACTTAAAGAGGGCCCTGGAGATCAATTAAACTGAATTACTTCACCAATGAGGAAACAAAGACATTAAAGTTATAAAATACAGAAAAGGAAACACACACACACCCCTCTTCTTTTGCTTGCCCAAATTTACCTCAAACATTACAAGATAGTTAACAGCTTTATCCTAGAATAATCAACAAAGAGGGGAAAGGTAGATAGTTATTTTATTAATTGAAAAAAAAAAATCAATGAAGAGTCAGTAGTATAGTTTGAAGAGAAAACCAGTTTAGCTGATTTATTAAAATGGATGTGAGGAGAACAAGGTGTTCTTTGCAAAGTGCTGGCAAATATTTTATGTTTTTCCTTCTGTTTGGAAACCTAATGGGTAGACAATTAATTTAACCACCACAAAATTGTCATGAACAGACACACATAATAAACATCTACGTGAGGACTATGTAAGGTGTCTACCACAGAATAACTTTTTTAGCCACCTGAACTTAGGTCCATTAAAAGAAACTATGCCGAGCAGAGCAGCTGTCCTAACACACACAGTAATGGAGCTGAAACTATTCCCACGCCAGTTCTCCTGAACCCAGTATATTTTATGCCCTTGCATGGATTCAAGGAAACAGGACTACTATTTAAAAGTGCATTTACAAAGAAGCCTTTAAAAAGCGTCAAAATAAATTACTTTGAAGTGTATTTCTACAACACGCTTCCAGCTTTCTCTTCTTTTCCTATTTGCTGGTCCACAGAACCCGCATGGGACTATATTTAACGGACTTTACAAGCTGTGGGGAGACTGAGTACACACAGCAGATTCCAACCAGAATTATGTGCATTGACAAAATCCCAAGATTTTTTGTTTGGAAATTTTGTTACTTTTTCCTCTTCTTTTTCTTCCTCTTCTTCAGGTGTCTTAAAATCACCTTATATCCCAAAATAAAAGGCAGCACTTAGAAAACCCTTTATCTTGGTTTGCTATGTAGGCTGACCACCGAAATTTATTATATTAACAACAACATATCAGCTCAAGGCAAACACTACCATTTCACAGCATTATTAAAACCCGAAAACCCGAAAAACCCGAACTCGGCACAAATTTTGTGCCGAAAAAACTCGGCTTATACTCGAGTATATACGGTAAGTATTTTATTATTTCTGTCAAAAGACCCTCATTCCACCTAGTATATTGTAAAAGGGAAGATAAAGCACTTGTCAAATATTTTCCCTTTAGGAACAGGTACATACAAAATAACAATATTAGGAACTTACTAAGATGATAAAAAAAATGAACAAGTTCTCATCAAGGCAAAATAACTTAAAAATTTCACTAAGTGGGATGCCTCTAGCTCTAAAGTCTACTTCTCCCACTAATATAAAACTATCTCCTAGAATTCCAGGAATAAGGACTCCAGCATCAGACTGGCTTTATCAGTTGTTGCACTGTCTTACGGGAATAAAAAACATTGACTTCTTTTGGCTTCAGTTTCCTCATCTATAAAATTAGGGCTTGAAACCCGAAAATAATCTGAAATTATTTCCATCTATAAGAAGCAATTAAGGGCTGGGTGCGGTGGCTCACACCTATACTCCTAGCACTCAGGGAGGCCGAGGCAGGTGGATTGCCTGAGTTCACAGGTTCCAGACCAGCCTGAGCCAGAGCAATACCCCACCTCAAAAAACAGCTAGGCATTGTGACAGATGCCCATAGTCCCAGCTACTCAGAAGGCTGAGGCAAGAGAGTCACTTGAGTCCAAGACTTTGAGGTTGCTGTGAGCTATGACACCACAGCACTTTCCCCAAGTCAACAAAGTGACACTCTGTTTCAAAAGAAAAAAAAAAAAAAAAAAGGAATTATTTTAGATTAAGAATCCACAATAATTAAAACTAAAGAATATTCAAAAAATTTGATGTTTCTGCAGACTCAATCGATATTGGCCATTCTAATCACTCAATAAATTTAAAATCACTTTGGTTGACTACCATTTGTAAGTGTTGCCAACATCACTATTTTTAAATATATGATACCTGGCCAGGCACAGTGGTTCCATGCCTGTAATTCGAGCATTTTGGGAAACTAAGGCAGAAAAATCAGTTGAGGCCAGTAGTTAAGAGACCAGCTGAGAAACACAGAGAGCCACTATACTACCAGAACCACCCCCATTTTTACAAAAAACAACCAAACAAAAATCCAGGTGGGATGGCATATACATGTAATCCCAGCTACTCCAGACACTGAGGTAAGAGGATCCCTTAAGCCAGGGGTCCTCAAACTTTTTAAACAGGGGGCCAGTTCACTGTCCCTCAGACCATTGGAGGGCCGGACTACAGTTTAAAAAAAAAAACTATGAACAAATTCCTATGCACACTGCACATATCTCATTCTGAAATAAAAAAAAAAAAAAAAAAATGAGAACAAATACAATATTAAAAATGAAGAACAAGTAAAGTTAAATCAACAAACTTACCAGTATTTCAATGGTAACTATGGGCCTGCTTTTGTCTAATGAGATGGTCAATGTCCGGTTCCATATTTGTCACTGCTAGTCGTAACAAGTAATGCAAGTGTGCATCAGTTAGTCTAAAGCTGGTTAGAGATTTCAGATGTTTCATTCTGGAAAAAGTCTGTTCACAGACATAAGTGCTGCCAAAGATGGTTGCCATTTTGAGTGCATGGTTCTTGAGATTAGGATATGTCTCAGAGGGGAGAGATGCATAGAAATCAGAAGGCTGCTTGACTTGAATGCATCTTTCAAAGAGTCACAATTCTGCAGTTCAGCCAGTTCCATTTGGTAAATTGTATCCACATTTTCAATGTCAATAAAAAATGGGTTAAGGAAAAGCTGTATGTCCTGTTCATGGAGATGAAGCTCTTTAAATCTAAATTGGAACTCCTTTTGCAACTTTTCCAGTGAATCCACAC
>CAUYPK010005387.1:0-12062 GCA_963574355.1 Loris lydekkerianus | reverse complement strand
ACGCTGTTTTCTTTGCAAGTTGGGTTTTAGCCCTGGTGGTGTAGTCGGCCTCATCAGTCGTATCGAGGACCAGGGTGACAAATTGGGGGTCAGTAGCATCAGAGGGGGGGTCCTGATGGGGGTGGCCAATCAGGGTTATGATATTTAGTGGCTTCCTCCTCTAGAGATGAAGCCTTATCAGAATTGAGGATGTCGTCAGGCCCATCTCTGGTTGGGGGGAAGGAGGGTGTCAAAGAAGGATAAACCTTATGTGGGGCAGGTTTTGTAGGAACCAGCTCAAGTGCAGTGGTACTAGGATTGGGGGTAGGGGCTTTTATCAATACAGGGATGTCAGGTTCAGGCATGGGAATAGCTGCAGAGTCACAAATAGAGGGTGGTCGGGAAAGTCTTTGCAAAACTTTTTCCCCTTCTATAATAACCTCTTGAATGTCTGGCCATTTCTTATGGATTTTTAAAACATCATTAATAAGATTCCAGTAAGGGAAGGCTTGAACTGGAATTTTCTCAGGGCCAAATGATTTCTAATAATCCTTAAAACAATCTCCTACTCTGGCCCACCATCTCTCATCAATAGTTCCTTCAAGGGGGAACCATGGGCATATATTACCAACAAATTCAAAAAATCTTTTAAGATCCTTTTTCTTTACCCTAATTCCTCATGTCTTGAGGGACTCTTTAAGCCCCTGTAAGAATAAATCATGTTTACTCAATGCTTGTCCCATGATTGTGTTGCTTCACTTACCCAAATCGGATCTGACTCACAGGCAGGTGTCTCTGTGGCGATCACAGTGCAGATCTTCACTCACTTCTTCATTGAAGCTGCGATCACAGTGCAGATCTGTACTCGCTGCTCCCTTAAAGCGGCGATCCAAGGTGCCAGCCGGCCTTTACGAAGCAACGCTCTCTCGGACCCCAGACCCAAATGGCCCCACGTCTGGGCGCCAGTTGACCCAGCCCACGGGGCTAGTTCAGCAGGGACCTAGGGTATGGGGCTGAGAGAGTGAAAGTGACAAGAGACATGAAGAAGCAAGAGCAAGACAGAATTCTGATCAAGTTCTGAAAAACTTTATTTTTTGACAGCTATATAAACACAAGCAGAGGGGGGAAGTGTGCTCAGGGGTTTGTGAGAGTGGGGAATTCCCTGTAGCAGGTGAGGTCATCTTAGTTCCTGAACAGTCAGAATGTTTTTCTCGCCTGTCTGATTGTAATTGATTTATTGTAGTATTTTTCTGGAGTGAACTCTTTTTTAAGCTTTGGCTCCCGGCACATCCCCACTCTCCAAGTAACCAGGTGTGGATTAAAGATTGAAGCCTGAGCTGGCTGAAACCATGATGAAAAGGCACTTACTTGGTGCTCCTTTCCACACCAGCAACAATGAAGGTGAGTGGCCTTCCTTCCTGGATACATCAATCAAATATGAAACCAACCAGGGATGGGGAGTGGATGGTCCAAAGACACCCAGAGTATCCCCACTGTCTTACCCTGATAAAACAAACTATAGCCCGGCCCCAGTCACATACCAGGAGCTTACTGTTCTACACACCCCAGAAGCTTGAGGACAAGCAGCAGGAGTGTGGGACTGATTACTGATTCTTTATTTTGAACTTTTTCACCTTCCTTCTTTAATCTTAGGTGTAAGACATGATGAAGGTAGTGAAAAATGTATCCAAAAGGTAGCCCAAATTAGACAAACTGCAAAATTGTGTTATTGGTTCACTTTTATTGTGAATGTACAGGAAAGCCTGAACGTACCTGCTTATAATAATACCCAATATCAGATATGTGTAATCCCAGTGCAACAGCTATTTGCTATAATCCTTCTGAACCCCTGAGCAAATTGAATTTACTATGTGGTATACTGATACCTAGAAAGACAATAACCGGCGTTATAACAGAAGAAATACCTAAACAAGTTAAAAAAAAAAAAAAAAAAACACATTAACAATTTTGCAATATATATACACTTTTTTTTATTTTCAATAATAATTATAAATTTTCTATGTAGAAATACTATGTATTTCTGAAGAATTATTTCTATGTATTTCATATTTTGTGTTGTCATGTTAACTTTAACTCTCTAATTGTTAATGGTATACAATAGATATTTGTATATTAAACTTAAAAAAACTATATTACCTAATTTGAGCTGTACTACAATAAATTATTGCTTTTTTAAAAATTAAATAAAACAAATTAGTGTATAAATAAGTATTTCCTTGAGCTCTGTGAGCTGCTCTAGTAAATTAATTAAATCCAAAGAAGGAGGGGATCTTGGGAACCCCAACTTGAAGCTCTAGCAGGGGTCCTCAAACTTTTTAAACAGGGGGGGCCAGTTCACTGTCCCTCAGACCATCCGCGTAGCAACGACTCAGCAAGGTCCAGCCTAAAACTGCCTCTACCTAGATACAGCCAATGTGGTACCATGCCACTGGCCCGACCCTGTCACGCACCTCTTCCCCCGCCTTCTTTCCCTGCCCTTCTCCACTATAAATAAAGAAATTAATTAATTAATTAAAAAAAAAAAAACTATGAACAAATTCCTATACACACTGCACATATCTTATTTTGAAGTAAAAAAAAAAAACAGGAACAAATACAATCACACCGCCTCATGTGGCCTGCGGGCCTTAGTTTGAGGACCCCTGCAGAGGCCCAGACTTGTGACTGGTATCTGTCTATAAAGGGGCATCTTGATGACAGGGCCCCCATCCTCTGGGATTTCACACTATCTCTAGGTACATAGTGTTGAAATTGAGTTAGAAGATACTCTGCTGGTGTCTGATGTTTAATATTTGGGGAGAAAACTCACATTTAGTCACAAAAGTCTTCTTCTGTCTAGATTGTTGTAAAGCTTAGGAGAAAGTATGGTTTGTGGAGTATTTCCCAAAGCAAGCAAGATAGATGATTTGGGACTTTACTTAGGTCAATTCTGGTAATTAGGCAAGGTCAAGAACTGTCTATTCTTCTCAGTGTGATGCCTTGCTAGAATGTATGACTTCTTGGGAAATAACGATCATGTATGCCAAATTATTGGGACTCTCTGAGCATAATATTAATCCATATGTAAAAATGTTCGAACTCACTGGAACTGGAGCCTAATGCTGATAAGCTCATCAGCACCTACAGGTGAATCATTATGCTGCTGCTCGCTTTTGTAAACCTTGCTAATGTTGAAATGCTTCCCTGTGGTTCTGATTTTTGAAATAAATGTCCACATGTATCCTAAGTCCCTCTGCCCACAAGTACCTAACTATGAAACTATTTAATCTTTTGGTGTGTTTCAGGTGCCCATATAAAGCAAATCAATGTAGTTCCATATCTTCCCTTTACAGAGATGAAACTCAAGATCCTATTCTATTTGAACTGTAACCTCTGAACCTCAAAAGAGAGCATCTTATTCATGCTAGGGTCCCTATGGTTCTTTATCTCCCAAATAAGGAATAAGGTAAGTGTTTGGAATTTTGATGGGGTTTATGTCCGTGGAAAACCATGACACCCTAAAAACAAGTGATAATGCTGACAAAATTAGTTACGTAAAGCCACTTCTTTATATCTCAAAATGAATTGATACACTTGGTCTTGCTACTTGTCGATATCACATCTAATCAGCACTGAGGATTCCCTTGTTTAGTGTTTGCTGAGATGCTCCACTTTTGAGATATTTGTGCTATGTAGATAGTAAAAAAAGACACAATTTGTTATGCCTCTGTTTGATGATTAAGATAATCATCAAGTTCCCAAGAACCCCCAACTGCTTCTCCTCCATTCCCAAAACAGCCATGTTCCTTTCTTCATGCTCCCTCTGCCAGAAGTCACGTAGCTCTTTCTTTGTCCAGTTGACTATACAGAGACCCTGTGATCTTTGCCTTCCTACTTCTTGTAATATGTTAATGAAGTTGAGTAGAAACTACTAAGTCACATAGTGCTTCCTTTGTTTTGTCAACTATGCTGAGATCCTCATGATCTTGTCTTTCTTACTTCTTGTCATATGTTAATGAAGTTGAGTAGAAACCATTAACAAGAGGATTTGTCTTTATTGAAGTCATTTATATTTTCCAATTGTACTGTAAGACCAAAATTATGTCTTTTGTATATGCTATTTCCCCATATTGTCTATGCTACTTCTCCCTGGACAACCTGGAGGCTGAGGCAGTTGGATTAATTGAGCTCAGGAGTTCAAAACCAGCCTGAGCAAAAGTCTGACCCCCATCTCTACTAAAAATAAAAAATTTAGCCAGGAATTGTGGCACGCACCTATAGTTCCAGCTACCTGGGATGCTGAGGCAAGAGAACAGCTTGAGCCTAGGAGTTTGAGGTTGCTGTAAGCTATGACTCCACAACACTCTAGGCTAGGGCAATAGAGTAAGACTCTGTCTCAAAAAATAATAATAATAATAACTACATTGGAATACCCCCATACTCACCTGATCTGGCCCCTCATGACTTTTTCTTTACCAGAAGATAAAACAAATATAGAAAGGAAGACATTTGGATGACATTTAGGACATCAAGTGTCAGAGCTCATAAAAAGAGTTCCAATATTGCTTTGAAGGGTGGACTAGGCTCTGGTATGAGTGCACAGCTTCCCAAAGGGAGTACTGTGAAGTTGATCATAGTGAAATCTAGCAATAAGGTATGTAGTACTTTTTCTATGGTAAATTCACACACTTAATTGTCAGATCTTTGTAAAAGGGGCAGAAATGAATAGAATCTGGCTGTGAAAGGCTATAGTATTCTACCATCAGTGACAGTGATCCTTACTGAAATTAGGATACCAAAATAAAACTATCCATTTATATAGCATAACTCCAGACCCTTTCATTGAAAGGAGAGAAGCAAACTTAGTGGCTTTATTTGCATTTCCTAAGTATCTCTTAGCTTATTTATCAGCAAAAGACAATATCTTTTTCCAGCAGGGAGAAATTAATGTGGATATATAATAGAAAATTTATTGATTTAATTCAAGTTAAATTCAAGAGACACAGAATTACTAAAATTTCATTAGTTGATACCCACAACAATTGACAGAGCCCCCAATTATTTGTGATAGCTACTTATCATAACCAGAGACAAGAAGTTCATATACATAAAATCTCACACTAGGTCTATTTAGCTCAGTTTCTTTTACTTGGTACCTCACCCCAGCTTTCAACAAAAAATTACAAGCAAAAAGACAGAGACACAGAAAAACATCAGAAAAAAATGCTCAGAAATGGCAGCGATTTTAGAATTATCAGTCCAAGAATTTAAAATAACTGTGATTAATATGCTAAAGTCTCTAATGGAAAAGTGAACAACATATAAGAACAGATCTGTAATATAAGCAGAAAGATTGAAAAATGTAATATTCTTAATGGATTTGTGAGTACTTATGGATATAATTACATGTTTTTTTCTCTTTTGTGGTATAAGAATACATATCCTTATGTTAAAGTGCTTTTGTATTCTTGTTCTGGGCAAAATAGTTGGGATTTGGTGCTTTTGTAGATTAATTTCTCATCATTTCATTTATGGCATAGATTTAAGGATTTGAGCTGGTTCTCTTAGGTCTTTTTCGTGTTCTGCTCTGTGCTGCTGACATGGGGACTCTAAATTTCCTTTTCCAGATATCCTCACCAGCTCACTTTTTGTTAGGCTGTTTTCATGGGAAGCGCTGGAAGGAGGCTGGAAAGTGTAAAGAAAAGAGAAGAAACATCCTCCCTATTTCCAGCAGGGCAAATCCTCAGAGCACCAGACCCACAGGGCCCTTGCTTCTGGTTCCTGCATTCTATAAATCATCTCTGACAGCTGCTTTCTACAGTTTGTATCTCTAATTACCTTAGCTCTTTTACCCCTTCCCAAATGTTGTGTAAATAATTCCCTATGTTAATGTCTTCTATTTGAAATAACTAGTGCAGTTTCTTTTTTCCTGACTGGGCACAGTCTGAACCTTGCAGTGAGCCAGCTTGGACTTGAATCAAGCTTTGCCATTTTTACTAGCTGTGAGATCTTAGACAACTGATTCAACCCTTCTCTGATCCTCAGTTTCTTCAAATAAAAAAATGATGAGGTAGAAATGAGATAATATTTGAACACAGCTTTTTGTTTCCATGCTTGATGAATGTTACCATCACTTAACAATAAAATTTACCATTAATAACATGTTAGTGGACACTTGAGTTGATTTCACGTCTCAGTAATTGTGAATTAAGCTGTAATAAATAATCTAGTGCAACGGTTCTTATGATAAAATGATTCTTCTGGGTATATACCTAGTAATGGGATTGAAGGATCAAAGGAAGATTTACTTTTAGCTCTTTGAGGATTCTCCATATTTCTTTCCAAAGAGGCTGTATTAGTTTACAATCCACCAGCAGTGTAAGGTTTCGCTTCTTTCCACATCCACACAAGCATCTACAGCTTTGGGATTTTGTGATGTGGGCTAATCTTACTGGGGTAGGTAATATCTCAGGGTGGTTTTGATGTGTATTTCTATGATCATTAGGGATGATGAGCATTTTTTTCATGAATTGTTGACCGTTCATTTGTCTTCAGAGAAGGCTCTGTTCAAGTCTCTTGCCCATTTATAAATGGGATTGTTTGCCCTTTTCTTATTGATTAATTTTTCTCTGTGGATTCTAGTTATTACTCCCTTGTCAGATTGGTAGCATGCAATGTACTCAATACTAATATGAAACCAATAGATAAAAAACTACATGCCAACAGGAGAGAAAAATTGGGGTTAAGGAAGAGGAGGGAAAGAAGAGGAGGGTGATTGGTAACCTCTCACTTACCACACACCCTCTGGGTACGTGGCTCAACTACAATTTGATCTTTACCTAAGAAATACAAACAATGCAACCTAATCATTTGACACTTTAAAAAATTCAAAAGAAATGTGTCAATGTTGCCATTAATAAGCATTTCAATAAACTAACCATGACAGGCATTAAATCAATATGTCAGTACCCTGCAGCAAAGGCCACAAGTAACACAGCTGTAGCCAAAGTTGAGTTTATTGACTTCTTACAGCATGTGAGACTACATGATGAGGAACTATGGGGCATGTTAGTAATAAAGTATTAGAAAGTTCTTAGAGAATATGGGTCCATGTTAGAGAAACATAGAGAGGGGATTTTTCTCTGAATCACATGCTGTCAGGGAGTAAGAGGAATTCTATAATTGGGTATCGTAATTTATCTCCAAAGTGGAACAAAACAAGGGTAAGGCTGTAGTTGGTAAAAGAGTGGCACACATCCATTTCTATTTAGCCAGAAAGAGAGCTGTGTGGGACAATGTTTCTCATTCTTGTCAGGCTCAGACATAGTTACAGATGCTGTTTTGGTGCTGTCTTGCTTTATTATGGTCACAGTGGCTTTTCCTGATTCTATTAATAATTAAAATTATTAATAACAATAGTCCATTATTAATAATTCTTGTTCAACAGGAAATACAAATCCAGGCCTACCTGTTAATCCAGGCCAGTTCCTAGCAATGCCATGGCTGTCAAGGGCTGCTTTTGTCTTTTTCAGTAATGATATGAACACACCCGAAATCAGGCGGAAGTGGTCTGATTCCTCATCCTACCTGGCCTCTGCGCTCCTGGGCCTTATGGAACTTCCTGTAGGTTTATGTTCTGGAACAAGCCTGTAGATTAGCAGGCCCTGTGCATGTGCCCCCTGACAGTTCCACCTTTCCCCCCCCCAAAAAATAAACCATCAGAAGGAGATAATTATTCAACATCCTTTGCTGCCAGCTGTTGAGACCACTTAGGGAAGCCCTTGAGAGATGAGGATTGTCAAGTGTCTAAAGGGTCAAGAGATTAAAAACCTGGGGAGCATTGGAAAGGGTGCCCAGACGGGCCTCTTTCAGAGACGTGAGGCAAGGGCAGGATGTGAAGGATGAGGTGGATGGTGGTGGGGTAGGAGACGTCCCTGCTCTCCAGTGGGGCAACAGGGTGGGGGGTGGAGGGGGAGAGGTAATAGTGAGGGAAACAGGTGTGAGCTCTGGAAATGCCGGAAAGCAGGCTGTACAATCTAGACACTAGGCTCGGGGCGGACACGCGGGGCAGTGTCTGAGGCGGCTGCGCGGAGGGCGGTTGGGTAGTGCGTTGGGAAGAGGCGCCGCTAGGGATGGACTTGCGCCCCTGAGTCACAGAGGCGGTGGCGGTTGACGGGCCTGAGCGGTGAGTGTTCCAGCCCTCTGGCCCTTCTTCCTCCTGCCTGTATTCCCTTGCTCTGACCGCTGCTACCGGGTGCCCTGGGAGTCCTGCCCACTGCCGCAGTTGGAGCCTAGAGCCCCAAAGTGCTCTCCTCTCCCAGGAAACGCACAGCACAGGAGACAGGCGGTGTGAAACCCTCCACAACCCCACTACACTCCCCTCAAAACACAAAACAAAACTAACCACGGGAGACTGAGTTGAATTATACTTTAATTTTCATTAAAGCTTAGTGACTAAAAGGGACAGGTTATGAAGTGCAGTCAACCTTAGTACTATGAAACAGGTCAGGCATAGGCAGGCGTAATACTGCATGTTCTTACATTGGGAGCTGAAATAGTTGAACTCAGGGAGGTAGAGGGTAGGTAGAATGATCGTTACCAGAGGCCGGAAAGGATATTGGGAGAAGGAGGATGAAGAGAGGTTGGTTAAGGGGTGCAAATGTAGTTAGGTAGGAGTAAGTTCCATAGCCCAGTAGGGTAAATATCGTTAACAGCAATATATTGTATATTTAAAAACAGCTAAAAGAGAATGTTTGCAATGTCCCAAAACACACAAGACAAATGTTTGAGGTGTGAATCCAGATTTGGTTGTTACACATTGTTTTTATTTATTAATTTAAAACATTCATTTTAGTCCTGCCATTTACTGGCTGTAGGATTTAACCTCTCCAAATCTCATCTCTAATGTGGGAATAGTTACTATTCCCATACCAAAAGGTTTAATGTTAAATGAGATTAAACTTAACAGGACAAAATGCTCACTTAGTGGCCAGCCTTCCAAAAATAGCGTATTAAAGAATGAGGTGGTTACAACTGTGAAAAGGCAAAAGTCTCTGATCTTAAAGGAATTTAACTAGCATGGCTGAGTTTGGGTCAGTTTTTGAAAAGGAAGCCAACAAAGAAAAGAAAGAAACCTCCATTTTAGTAGGAAAATAAAAGTTATGATTATTTCCATAACTTGCTACTTTTCAGTAAAGGGGCTGGGGTAAAATTCTAGAGAGTATAAATCTCATCTTCATAATTGTGAGAAATGTAGCATGCTTTCATTTTCAGAAACTGCTTAATTTCTAGTGGGAGAATGTGGTTAGTTTGCCTAAAGGATTTCAGTGTTGCTGGTAAGAAAGTAAAAATGAACATGTCATTCTAGTCAAGATTAGTCTTAAGTTGGGTCTTCAGAAATGCCTCAAGCAAAGTATACTAGATACTATAGATATAAAGCTGAACATCACGCTATTCTCACCCTAGGATACTTAGCATTCTGGAAGAAATTCATCCTCTCTTAAAATGTAGCCACTAACCACTAATCTAAGAGAAAATAAGAGGACTCTCATAAACACAGGAGTCCCAGCTCCATCCATGTAAACATGAAAGAGGTAAAGTCTCCGTCTTTCTTTAAGGCTGCATTAGTATCTCCTTTATTTCTTTAAGCTCATCCATATCTTTCCTATATGCTGCATATCTCTTATGACTTTTGGTTATGTCTTTATATTTTGTCTGCAATCCCTTTAGTGTCTTAATCATCCATAGTTTAAATTCCCTTTCTGTCAGATCCATTAATTCTTTACAGGGAGAGTATTCTGTAAAAATTTCCATGTGGTCCCTTGGAGGAGTTTTCTATTTTGGTTCTTCATGGTGCCTGAATTAGTCTTTTGGTTCTTCCTTCTGTGTGCTTTCTTCTTATTTACTTCCTTGTGCACATTTTCCCTTATCACTTCCCCCTTTGCTTCAAGTTATGTTGTCTCAGTGTTCAGGTGATAAAGAGGCCTCTTGGTGAAGGGTAATTTGGTGGAGAGCAAGGATCAGCATGAGGAGAAAAAATTGGGGAAATAAGGAATGAAAGAGCAAGCAAAAAAAGAAAGGAAAAGAAAATGGTCAAGAAGAGGGAATAACAGATAAAAATTGAAGGTCAGGAGAGAAGGGGGACAGAAAGGATGGATGAGAATGATAGAAATAATGTTATTGTTCAGAAAAGTGCCAAGGCCACACCTGTACTTAAAGGGTTTTGAGCAGCTGGGCTGGTGGATTCCTTTAAATAAGGGTCTTCTTATCAGCCTGAACATGTCAATACGTTTCCACAGCCAAAATTATAAAGAGGAAAAAAAAAAAATAAAAAAAAAAAAAAAAAACAGGAAAGACAAATATAAAAGTTATGCAGTTAGGCAGCATGATCTATCTAATACTTTCTTCCTTTGGTGAATGGTAGAAAGTTCTACTCTCCTTGATCCACAGTACAGCTGTAATCTATTTGACAGACCACAGCTGTGGCGCATCCACTCTAGGCAGAAAAAGAGGGGTGGAAAAAGAACAAGAAACAATAATAAGGGGGCCGGAGCATGATGGCAGACAGGACAGACGTGTAGCCCACCTCTCCCGAGCCATCAGGAGAGAAGAAGGAGTGTCTGGGCTTTCCCAGACTGTGGATTATAGGTGTGAGATGCTCAGCTGGAGACGTGCAGTGAGGTGGTAAACTGATATATCTGGGAGGTAATTGGGAACCACAGACTCTGCCGTGGAGATTCTTCCCTGCCTGGCTGAGCGGCCAGCAGGCCCCTCCCTTTCGGAGGGCAGCAGCTTACAAACGCTGATAAAATCAAATTAACAGAAATTTAATCCTGATCTGAGAGGGCATCTGAAAGGAGAGCTGCTCAAAACCATGGGGAACCAGGCAATCTGCTGGACAGTGGAAGGGAGCGTGCCAGGGAAACAGACATTTTGAACTACGGGCGGGTGCCCTTTCCCAGACCAGCAGGGATTGAGTGGAACCACAACATTCCTGCTGGGGAAGGCTAGAGGGGGTTGGCGGTTCAGGCTGCGCTGCTAACTGGCTGATCCCAATCAGAAAGGGGAACGTTGAATCATAAAACTCAGATTAAGTCCCCGAGTCCTCCCGCAAGCCGGGTCCACCACCCCAGCCATGCCAGCACGCAACCCAGCTCCCGGCTGGCGGGGAACAAGGCAAGTCCAGCGACTCAGCTCCCGCCAGAAGTTGAACAGAGAAGCACCTCCCCCACACACAGCCGATTATAGTCTCCAGCTTTCAGGAGAACCTGGGAGCAGAGTGGAATGATTTGAGAAGCGTGAACTCCTATACTGAGTGGAAGGGTTGGTCCCGAGTGCTGTCTCTAGCAAAATAGCTGAGATTTCACATTGCTTGGGTCACAAACTTTTACAGAAACTCCAATGTTTCTATAAACATGGTGATTGGCCATGAAGGTGGTTGCCATGGTAACAGTATAAACTGTGAATCAGGTATAGGCCTGGGAACGGCTTGCAGCTCCACCAGTTGTCCAGAAAGTATATAGCAGTTTGATTGTATTCCTAGGAAAGCTGAAGCTTGCATCATACATACAGAGGTGTATTTCCACATACAAGAATGGCTTTTTTGTAGACGGTGCCTTTTTGTTGTTGTTGTTTTTAGTTTTGTTTTGTTTGTTTGTTTTGCTTTTTGATGTTTTCTTTTTTGTTTGTTTGTTTGTTTTTTTTTGTTTTGTGTATTTGTTTTTGTTCTTGTGCCCTGTTTTTTCCTCACCATTTACATGGAGGAGCTTTTGTTGATTTATTATTACTTTTCAAATAGATATATATTTTTTATTCCTATTTTTTCTAATTTTAATCTCTCTTCTCTCTTAACTTTTCTACAAACACCACTTTTTTACCTTTTTTTAAAAAAATTATTGTACAATTATCACTATTTTTATTGCAGTTATTTTTTTTTTTTTTGTTTTGTTTTGTTTTCAGAAAATCTTTATTTTCTTTAGTTGTAAAATATTGTAAAATATTTACATAGCACAAACATACAGAAAGTAAAAAGTGAAAGTGTCCTTCAAGTTCATTTCTGGAAAGTTTCTACTGTGAATAGTTTG
>CAUYPK010005384.1:0-11007 GCA_963574355.1 Loris lydekkerianus | reverse complement strand
CATAAAGGGAAAAAAATGTATATAAAATGTAACTTTTAAAGAGCTATATCCTTTAAAATGTGGTCATAACTGGGAAGAATCAACATTGTTAAAATGTCCGTACTATCCAAAGCAAGGTACAATTTTAATGCAATCCCTATTAAAGCTCCACTGTCATACTTTAAAGATCTTGAAAAAAATAACACTTTGTTTTATATGGAATCAGAAAAAAACCTCGAATAGCCAAGACATTACTCAGCAATAAAAACAAAGCAGGAGGAATCACACTACCAGACTTCAGACTATACTATAAATCAATAGTGATCAAAACAGCATGGTACTGGCACAAAAACAGAGAGGTAGATATATGGAACAGAATAGAGAACCAAGAGATGAATCCAGCTACTTCCCGTTATTAGATCTTTGACAAGCCAATTAAAAACATTCAGTGGGTAAAAGATTCCCTATTTAACAAATGGTGCTGGGTGAACTGGCTGGCAACCTGTAGAAGACTGAAATTGGACCCACACCTTTCACCATTAACTAAGATAGACTCTCACTGTATTAAAGATTTAAGCTTAAGACATGAAACTATAAAAATACTATTCTAGAGTTCAGGGAAAACTCTTGAAGAAATCGTTCTGGGTGAATATTTTATGAGGAGGACCTCCCAGGCAATTGAAGCAGCTTCAAAAATACACTACTGGGACCTGATCAAACTAAAAAGCTTCTGCATAGCCAAGAACACAGTAAGTAAAGCAAGCAGACAGCCCTCAGAATGGGAGAAGAAATTTGCAAGTTATGTCTCCAACAAAGGTTTAATAACTAGAATCCACAGAGAACTCCCAATGTATTAGCAAGAAAAGAATAAGTGATCCCATCTCAGGTTGGGCAAGGGACTTGAAGAGAAACTTCTCTGAAGAAGACAGGCGCACAGCCTACAGACATATGAAAAAATGCTCACCATCCTTAATCATCAGAGAAATGCAAATCAAAACTCTTTTGAGACACCATCTAACTCCAGTAAGATTAGCCCATATCACAAAATCCCAAGACCAGAGATGTTGGTATGGATGTGGAGAAAAGGGAACACTTCTACACTGCTGGTGGGAATGCAAATTAATACATTCCTTTTGCAAAAATGTTTGGAGAACACTTAGAGATCTAAAAATAGATCTGCCATTCAATCCTATAATTCCTCTACTAGGTATATACCCAGAAGACCAAAAATCACATTATAACAAAGGTATTTGTACCAGAATGTTTATTGCAGCCCTATTCATAATTGCTAAGTCATGGAAAAAGCCCAAGTTCCCATTGATCCACGAATGGATTAATAAACTGTGGTATATGTACACCATGGAATACTATGCAGCCTTAAAGAAAGATGGAGACTTACCTCTTTCATGTTTACATTGATGGAGCTGGAACATATTCTTCATAGTAAAGTATCTCAAGAATGGAAGAAAAAGTATCCAATGTACTCAGCCCTACTATGAAACTAATGTATGGCTTTCATATGAAAGTTATAACCCAGTTATAAACTAAGATTTGGGGTACGGGGGCGAGGCCGGGGATCGAGGGGGGAGGCTGGGCAGAGGGAGGGGGATTGGTGGGATTACACCTGTGGTGCATCTTATAAGGGTACATGTGAAACTTAGTAAATGTAGAATATAAATGTCTTAACGTGATAACTAAGAAAAAGCAAGGAAGGCAATGTTAACCAGTGTGATGAAAATGTGTCAAACTGTTTATAAAAACCAGTGTATGGTGAAAAAAATATATTTGATGGTTATTTTAGTTAGTAATTCTTTGATTACTAATGAGGTGAAATATACATAGTTTTTCTTTTTGTGTGTGTGGATTGTGTTTAAAACTGATCAAAGTTAAGGATCATGTAGGTTTCATGAACTATGGATTTAAGAATGTATAGTGTATATCAAAAACTTTCCCAACTTGGAAAATTCTGTTGCTGAAGTCAATTCTTAGAGCTATATGAATTTTAGTTGCATTGAACATCTCTTCAAGGAGTGTAAGTGCATGCTCTGATGGTTTGTTCAAATTGCGATCTGGTCTGTAAAGCATGGCGCTTAACAAAGGATTCTGGAACACCCTTGAGAATCCGATGCTGGTCTCACAGTAAAATTAATTGAACAAGGGTTTGTAATTCTTCAGTGAAGGAAAGAATTTCAAGTGGCAGGCAAGCCATGGGAGTGAGAAAGCAGTGACTCCAAGAGATACATTACAGAAAACAACTCTCAAAGCCTGTCTTTCAGAATGGTACCAAGTATTAGATGAATTCAAGTATGGAGTCATGCAGTGTAAACCCCCACTGACATGCAGCTGTGGCTTGCTGCCTGGAGGAAGGCATGCTCACTCTTTATTAGCAAAATATTGTTTTAAAAAATGAGAATTTAAAAAGGGCTTATCAGTTAGCGGATGTAAAAGCTGACAGGCTGGTGAACAAATTTGTGGTTTTCATTTGCAAAGTTTAGTCTTGAGCTTTTTTTTTTTTAAGTTGAAAATATTTATTAGAAAAAATATAAACAAGAGTCCCAACAAAACGAACATGACAACAGAACATAACTGAAGCAGTTGTTTTCCCTAATCAATATAAATATGAAGTAATTGGTTGCTTTACTCTATCTTCATACTAAGCATGTCTCTGATCATGAGCACAAGGAACTAAGGGCTATGTGGCTATGACCCTGGGCTCACAGGTTATGCCCTTGCCCAGGAGGATCTGGAGGACATGCAATTCCTGGATTGCTGACAGGACACTCAGGGAGCCTTGAATAACATTCACTACATCTACTCTGCTGGGAACTCCCACAGTGAACCTTCCTTTGGTTGTTGTCACAAATGAGATGGTTGTTCAGTTGTGTTCACACTCAAGGTTATCCATTTGGGACTTCATCCTGGGGTTAATCTGTAGCACATCTCTCAGCTGCTGTTCTAGGGCCTTGACCTTAGACTCTGGCTTTCCCAGTTGGGCAGTGGCCTGATGTTACTCTTCTGAGAGACATTATGGCAGAAAGGACACAGTCGATCCTCCGCTCCCCATGGCACTCCTTCTGCAGTGAGTATGTGAATTGGAGAAACGGCAGGTATTCATTTTTTGGGTGCATGGGATTATTACCATCATCCAGGCAGATAGAAAATCTAGCTGCATCTTTAAAGAGTTCAGCCACGACTGTGTCTTTCCTACCTTCTGGCTGCCTTCTGGCTTCTACCTGTGTCCAAGGACAGCTCAGATCTTGTCTTAAGCTTTTATTGACTTAGGAGCAAATAGGCAGCAAATCATTCAATGAAGTTCCAACTTGGAGTCTGATTAGCTTTTGATTTCAATCCTGCCTATTCTAAATTAAGGCAAGAGTATGGATGATAGTCAGTGAAATGCAAAATATAAATCCCTTTTCTCATCTATTTTTTTCTTATTGAACTTTGTGATTTTGTTGTAAATGAAACAGTTGGAATTACATCATTTTTATTCCTTTAAATATTAGTGAATCATGGGTTTTGGGTCCGTTCAAGAGCCCTGGGTTCAGAGCCAAAGTCAGGCCTCAGGTGTTGAGCCTCACACCAATTCTCTGTAACAGCCCCCAAGGACGTCATTTAAGCAATGTTACACATCACGTTACATCATAGGAAAATGCATTGTACTGAGATTTTGTGATCTGTTCAGTATCAAGGGGAATGTATTAAAGTTACAGAAGTATGGAGTCTTTTAGCAAAAGAAGGGGAAAAAGGAATATTTACTGAACAGCTTCTGTATGGCAGTTCCTATATTTGTGCTTTATGTGTGTTATTGCAGTTAATTCTCATAGCAATCTTCTGAGATAGATACAGAAAACTCTTTTCCTAATGAAGAAACTAGTGATCAGATAAATTATATAACAGGTCCAAGTCCCCAAAGCTAGAAGTAAATTTATGTCTATGTGACTTCTACCACACCTTCTGGATTCTAGGAGCTGAAGGAAAATTCCACCTTCACTTAAGGAGAAAGTGGTGGGAATAAGAGAGAATAATTAATTCAATACTAATCTGATATATCAAAGCCAGAATCCTTCTCCCATGTACAGGTAAAAACATGGAGGCCCAGAGACATAGGCGGACTTCCCTAGAAGCAGAACCTAAGATGGCAGTCTGTTTAGGGAAATGAAGAAGTAGTCCAGAGCAGAAGAAGGGGCTCAGCATACACATGGTTTCGGACTTCCTTGGATGACAAACAATACCAGCTCCCAGACATGTGAGTGGGGCCAATTTCCAGCCCCAGCTGAGCCTCCCCAGGTGGAGCAGAAAAGAACCATCCCCTCTGAGCCTTGCCCAGATTCCTGATACCAAGAATCATGGATAATGTCATGGTTTTTGTCTTTAGCCACTAAGTTTGGGGCTGCTCCTCTATAGTAATAGATGACTAAAACATCTCCCAAACCTGTATCAAATGCAATAACAAATCTCTAAAGAAAATTCTGATTACTGTTTCTTGAAAAAGTGTTTATCTCCTGGGATGAGAAAAAATATGTTAGAGTCACTGGAAAACAAGACCTTCCACCTGGTGCTTAATCTCTATAGCCTTGACTTCCCTGGAAGTATATATATATATAGTTGGTTGCATATATATATATATATATACTTACCTTTTCATTCTCCCTGTCCCTTTCTCTCTAATTCAGCTTTTAGGAAGAGAACATTGGATAGGCAGGGTTACAGACCCATGCCTTACTTGGGGGTTGAGTGTCCTCCAGTCAGATGCATGGCTTCAGGAAGTTTCCCCCAAAGTTGTGTCCCGCAGGAGCTTTGTACATATCAATAGAAGGATCGTGACAGGAGGAAATGCTGCATCCTGCTCCTCCAAGCCTCACACTTTCCTAGGTCTTCTTTTCATTCTGGAGGCTGCTTACACGATTTATTTTTAGATTTCAATCCTGTCTTTGAATCAGTTCCTTTGGTACTTTAAATATAAGAGCCTTAACTAATACATAAATCTTGACAGATAACAGTCGCTATCAGATAGTGCTGATTTAACACATGAGGAAACTACAGCCTCAGGGAGTTTAATTGGAACCTGCAGCCTTGGGACCACCTGTGGCCCTTCAGAACCCCAAGTATGGCCTCTGGACTGAGTCCAAATTCCACAGAACAAATCCCTTTATTAAAAGATGTGTTGTATAAAATGTGGATTCAGTCAAAAGGCTACATTCAAGGATCAGGAAGGTTACATGTGGCCCCACGGCTGCAGGGTTCTCACTCCTGGAAGGTATACAGCCCGAATGAAAGTCTGGGCATTCTGATTTGTGATCCAATGAATGCCTTTTCTCTATTCCTAAGGAGAAGTAGGGCTTGGGATAGAATTTTCATTTGTCACGTGGGGATAAAAAAAGTATCCAATGTACTCAGCCCTACTATGAAGCTAAATTATAGCTTTCACATGAAGGCTATAACCCAACTATAGCACAAGACTATGGGGAAATGGCCAAGGAAGGGGAAGGGAGGGGGGAGCTTTTGCTGGAGGGAGGGTAATGGGTGGGGCCACACCTACCGTGCATCTTAGAATGGGTACAGGTGATTGCACTAATGTACATATGATTTAACAATAAAAATTATATATATATAAAAAAACTACAGAGAAGGAGTGCTAATATTTTCAGGTATAACCCCAAGGTCAAATGTCAAGTATAGCCAAAACTCACTACTTAGGTTATTTAATATTCAGTCTGACATGCACACCTCAGGAGATGCTTAATCTGTGACTAAAATATCTAAATTATTTACTGAGTTAAGTAGTTACATTATGTTTTGAATCAATAGCAAAGAAATACTTTTGTCCTTCCTCTTCCAACTTACTTCTAAGAACTAATGAGGGTCTGGTTTATAATAAAACAGTTAATTGGGAAAGCTGTTTGCCCTACCTAGCAGAAGGTATCAGCAGTGAGACCGCAGCCTTGGGCTACACTCATGAGATGCTCTTCAAACTCACAGAATAAAACAATTTACATTTTAAAAACCATTAAAAATTATGAAGGTATTTATGAATGTTCTTAAATTATGAAATCAATTTCTGCTTTCTTTCTATCTCTAGTCTCTAGGTTACAGGTGTTTTTCCTCTATTTTCTCTGTTGAAAGTAGTTTTTCTCTTTATTTCTCATGTTTTAAATTTGTGAAGAAGGAATGCTTTTAAACTCAAGACATAGTCCCTGTTTTCCACAACATTAGTGTTCACTCTATCCACACACCTCCCAGTTTTATATACCCTAGTTAGATTAGTTTTTCATTTCTGAACTTTTATAGCACTTTCATTCTGGCAATTACATACAGTTTCTTATGTTGTCATTTTCCACCTGCACTTTCAGCTTCAAGATTACATTCTCACTGGTAGCGGTAAATTTTTTTTTCTGCTTTTACCTACCATACTGTTAGTTCACAATATGATAGTAAAACAAGAGACTTTTTTTCAGTTCATTCATTTCTTCAACAAATATTTATGAAGAGCTTTCTGTGTAGTAGAAACAGAGCTTGGCTCAGAACCATCAAGATGAAGATGATGCCATTCTTGGGTTGAAGAAATGAATGAATAAATGAATGCTCCTCTCATCCTCATCTATTAAAACGTCCTATCCCTTGAAAGGGGAATTAAACCAATTAGGGCATTATAAAGCTTGAGACCTATCCAAGTGCCATACATATTTTAAGAAGAAAATTCACAGAACTTGGACAAATGAAAACATGATAATGAATGAAGAAACAGTCACATACTCAGGCTTCAATCTTGTCCTTCACAAAGGACAAAAAAGCCTGGCCTGGGAATCTGCAGACCCAAACTTTGGTTCTGGTTCTGCTAACACCAGTTTTGTGACAATACACAAACCACTCAGCCACTCTGAGTTTTAATGTTTTTGAAAAGTCGGAACATTGGACAAGATCTTCTCTGTGTTTCCTTGCAGTTCTAAAATCCTATGAAAAAGAACAAGGTAAAATTCCTCCAGTTTCTAACTAGAAATAACAGGATGAAATGAGGAAAATTAAAATTGAGGGTAGTTGTGAGATATAATTCCCCTTTGTAAAAGCTTAATGGAATATGGAATTGTTCTCAAAGTGGAAAGATTAAAGCTTTCCTGGTTCAAGATATTTAAAAATAAATCCTGATAAGTTTCATAGTTAGAGCCTGAACAAAGTCATTGAAAACAAGTAAGAAAATAAAGAAAAGAAACAGAGATAAGTGGACTTTTTTTTTTTTTTTTTTTTTTTTTTTTTGCTTTCTGAAATGTCATTGCATAAAAGATTTTCACTAGGCCCTAGAAACACTCCATTCTTTGGTTCTTAAACAGAATCAAAAGAAATGAAATGATGGTGGAATAGAAAGCATGCAGATAGGACAATTTACAAATAAGCTTTTTTTTTTTTCGCCACCCAAGACTACAGCTTCAAGACATCAAATGTGTACACTGTTGTATATAGCACATCAAAACATTAAGTTAAAGAGGCAGGGGAGTGAATAATATGTCAACATAACAATAAACCTGAATGACAAAGTAATCAACTATGAGGAATACATTTTTGGAGCAAAGTTGTAACAGCTGCAATAAGGCATGAGATAAATTGTGCAGAATCCATTTAGCTCAGGAGACCCAAGTAGAAAGAAAAAACAAACAAAAAAAAAGGGAGCAGCAGGAGTTGACTATGAGATTATACTATGTCAAAATCCAAGAACTGAGGAAAACTACCTGGGTAGCAGAGGAAAAGTGCTGGGGAACCAAATGGAACTCAGGAAAGCAAATCCTGTTTGAAGGCATGGATATGATTTGGATCGAGGAGGTAACACACAGAGAAAATTAATGAGTCAGAACAGAGTTGGAACTTAAGATTTCCATAATGTTATTTTACTCTCTTTTCAAAATTCAGTGTTCTTCCTTGGAAATTTGTACTATGCCCCCCAAGTGAGCTTCCTTATAGCTTCACAGGAAAAAGATGAACTGCTTTCAAAGAGGCAAGAGGCAGGAAAATTAAAAGTACATGTCCAGAAACATGGCCTCAAGTGTAGACAGCTGTGAAATAAAACAGAGGTCTGAAAGCCTCCAATTGTAAGAAAACATATTCTCAAATGTACAAAACTCTGTTAAGATAAAAGGGAGACAATGGTAATGTCATGCCTTAATGGAATTGAATTCAAGTTTAAACAAACATCAAGGTGGTTAGGCTTCTTAAGTCAAGTCAGAAAAATCAAACAAATGACTCCCCTGGCAACAATATCTCAGATACCTTATCCATACAGTGTATTTCATATCTGCTATGTCAACTTTTAGGCTTTTCTCTTTGTAAAGTGGCCAGCACTGAACTGGGGTGACACTTTACTAAACTTTAACCAAAATATATGAGGCACCTTGGGACCATGGGTGAATTGAAACAAATGTTAAAAAAATAGCTACAGAAAGATAGGCCTTTTTCCTCGGGCTTTGCTCTGATGGGGATATTTTATTTATTTATTTATTTATTTATTTCTTAAACATTAACAGTATATTTTTCTTTGTCTTTTTTTTATTTATTTTTTATTATAAATCATAGCTGTGTACATTAATGTGATCATGGGGCACCATACACTTGGTTCGTAGATCATTTGACACATTTTCATCACATTGGTTAACATAGGCTTCCTGGCATTTTCCCGGTTATTTTGCTAAGACATTTGCATTCCACATTTGCCAAGTTTTACATATACCCTTGTAAGATGCACTACAGGTGTAATCCCGTCCATGCGCTTCCCTCTACCCCACTTCCCCTCCCTCCCCCCCTTTCCCTTTTCAACCTATTCTTAGATTGTAACTGGGTAGTAGCCTTTATGTAAAGGTCCTAAATTAGTTTCATAGTAGGGGTGAGTACATTGGGTACTTTTACTTCCATTCTTGAGAGACTTTACTGAGAAGAATATGTTCCAGCTCGATCCATGTAAACATGAAAGAGGTAAAGTCTCCATCTTTCTTCAAGGCTGTGTAGTATTCCGTGGTGTACATGTACCATAATTTATTAATCCATTCATGGATAGATGGGGATTTGGGCTTTTTCCATGATTTAGCGATTGTGAATAGGGCTGCAATAAACATTCTGGTACAAATATCTTCATTATGATTTGATTTTTGGTCTTCTGGGTATATGTCCAGTAAAGGAATTACAGGATTAAATGGCAGGTCTATTTTTAGATCTCTTAAGTGTTCTCCATATATCTTTCCAAAAGGTATGTATTAATTTGCATTCCCACCAGCAGTGCAAAAGTGTTCCCTTTTCTCCACATCCATGCCAACATCTCTGGTTTTGTGATTTTGTGATACAGGCTAGTCTCACTGGAGTTAGATGATATCTCAAGGTAGTTTTGATTTGCATTTCTCTGATGATTAAAGATGATGAGCATTTTTTCATATGTCTGAAAGCTTCACGCTTGTCTTCTTCAGAGAAGTTTCTCTTCAAGTCCCTTGTCCTGCCTGTGATGGGATCCCTTGTTCTTTTCTTGCTAATGTGTTTGAGTTCTCTATAGATTCTAGTTATTAAACCTTTGTCAGAGACATAACCTGCAAATATCTTCTCCCATTCTGAGGGCTGTTTGTTTGCTCTACTTCCTATGTTTTTTACTGTGCAGAAGCTTTTTAGTTTGATCAAGTCCCAATAATGTATTTTTGAAGCTGCTTCAATTGCCCAGGGGGTCCTTCTCATAAAAAACTCGCCCAGTCCAATTTCTTCAAGGGTTTTCCCTGCACTCTCTTCTAGTATTTTTATAGTTTCATGTCTTAAGTTTAAATCTTTTATCCAGTGAGAGTCTATCTTGGTTAATGGTGAGAGGTGTGGATCCAGTTTCAGTCTTCTTCAGGTTGCCAGCCAGTTCACTCAACACCATTTGTTAAATAGGGAATCTTTTCCCCATTGAATGTTTTTAATTGGTTTGTCAAAGATTTAATAATGGTAAGTAGGTGGATTCATTTCTTGGTTCTCTCTTTTGTTCCAGACATCTATTTCTCTGTTTTTGTGCCAGTACCATGCTGTTTTGATCACTATTGATTTGTAGTAAAGTCTGAGGTCTGGAAGCGTGATACCTCCTGCTTTGTTTTTATGTTTGAGTAATGTCTTGGCTATTCAAGGTTTTTTCTGATTCCATATAAAACAAAGTATTGTTTTCTCAAGATCATTAAAGTATGACAATGGAGCTTTAATGAAGATTGTGTTGAAATAATATATTGTTTTTGGTAGTATGGACATTTTAACAATGTTGATTCTTCCCAGCCATGAGCATGGTATGTTTTTCACTTTGTTAACATTCTCAGCTATCTCTTTTCTTAGAGATTCGTAGTTCTCTTTATATAGATCTTTCACGTCCTTTGTTAGATAGACTCCCAAATATTTCATCTTTTTTGGCACTACTGTGAATGGGATAGAGTCCTTCATTGTTTTTCAACTTGACTATTGTTAGTATATATAAAGGCTATCAATTTATGGATGTTGATTTTGTAACCTGAGATGCTGCTGTATTCCTTGATCATTCTAAGAGTTTTGTAGTAGAGTCCTTAGTGTTTTCCAGATATACAATCATATCATCTGCAAAGGGCAAAAGTTTTATCTCTTCTGACCTTATGTGGATACCCTTGATCGCCTTTTTTTCCCTTATTGTGGTGGCTAAAACTTCCATTACAATGTTAAAAAGCAATGGAGACAATGGGCAGCCTTGTCTGGTTTGTGATCTGAGTGGAAATTATTCCAATTTAATTCCATTCAATATGATATTGGCTGTCGGTTTGCTGTAGATGGCCTCTCTCAGTTTGAGAAATGTCCCTTCTATACCAATTTTCTTAAGTGTTCTGATTATGAAGGGATGTTGGATGTTATCAAAAGCTTTTTCTGCATTGATTGAGAGAATCTATGGTCTTTATTTTTTAATTTGTTTATGTGCCGAATTACATTTATAGATTTGCCTATATTGAACAAGCCTTGAGACCCTGGGATAAAACTGACTTGCTCATGATGTATAATTTATTTGATGTGTTGTTG
>CAUYPK010005380.1:0-23839 GCA_963574355.1 Loris lydekkerianus | reverse complement strand
GGGACTCTGGGATGAAACCCACCTGGTCATGATGTATAATTTGTCTGATGTGTTGTTGGATTCTGTTTGCTAGGATCTTATTGAATATTTTTGCATCAATATTCATTAGAAATATTGGTCTATAACTTTCTTTTCTTGTTGGGTATTTTCCTGGTTTGGGGAGCAGAGTGATATTTGCTTCATAGAATGTGTTAGGAAATACTCCTTCTTTTTCTATGTTTTGGAAAAGTTTAAGTAATATAGGTACTAATTCCTCTTTAAAAGTTTGGTACAATTCTGATGTGAAGCTATCTGGTCCTGGGCTTTTCTTTTGGGGGCGATTTCTCATAATTGATGCTATTTTAGAACTTGTATAGGTTTGTTCAACATTTCCACTTCTTTCTGGCTAAGTCTAGGAAAGTGGCATATTTCCAAGCATTGGTCTATTTCCTTTAGATTTTCATACTTCTGAGAATAGAGTTTTTGGTAATATTCATTAAGGATTTTTTTGAAATTCTGAGGAGTTTGTTATTTCGCCTTTATCATTTCTGATTGAAGAAATTAGGGATTTTACTCATTTCTTTCTGGTTAAGTTAACCAAAGGTTTATCTATTTTATTGACCTTTTCAAAAAACCAACTTTTTGATTGATTGATCTGTTGTATAATTCTTTTGTTTTCAATTTCATTAAGTTCTGCTCAAGTTTTAGTTATTTCTTTTCTTCTGCTGGGTTTGAGGGTTGGAATGTTCTTCCTTGTCCAGTTGCTTGAGATGTCCCATTAAGTTGTTGACTTCCTCTTTTTCCGTTCTTTTGAGGAAGGCTTCCAATGCTATAAATTTCCCTCTTAGGACTGCCTTTGCCGTATCCCAGAGGTTCTGGTAATTCAAGCCTTCATTATCATTTTGTTCCAAAAATTTGGTAATTTCCTTATTAATCTCATCTAGAACCCACCTATCATTCAGTATGAGGTTATTTAGTTTCCATGTTTTTGTATGAGTATGCAGATTTCTGTTGTTACTGAGTTCAACTTTTATTCTATGATCATCCAAGAAAATACAAGGAATTATTTCTATACTTTTAAATTTGCTGAGTTTAGACTTGTGACCTAGATGTGATCAATTTTGGAGGATGTTTCATGGACTGATGAGAAGAATGTATATTCAATTTTATTAGGATTAAATGTTCTGTAGATGTCTGTTAAATGCAAATGTTGAATGGGTAAGTTTAAATCTAAAATTTCTTAGGTGAGTTTCTTATTGGAGGTTCTATCCAACACTGCCAAAGGAGTGTTAAAATCCCTGACTATTATGGTGCTGGAGGAAATCAAGTTGCTCATGTCTGTTAGAGTTTTTCTTATAAATTGAGGTGCATTCTGGTCGGGTACATTGAAATCTCATCATATTGAGTATTACCCTTAACAAATATGAAGTGACCATCCTTATCTTTCCTTACTTTTGTTGGTTTAAAGCCTATTGTATCTGTGAATAAAATTGCAACACCTACTTTTTTCTGATTTCCATTTGCCTGAATTATAGATGACCATCCCTTCACCCTGAGTGTATATTTATCTTTCAAGGTAAGATGAGATTCTTGTATGCAGCAGATATCTAGCCTGAGTTTTTGTATCCAGTCAGTCAATAGAGGACAATTTAAGCCATTCACATTAATTGAGAATTGGGGTATGGAGTTTTTTGAAAGTCCAGTGGACATTTTTAATCTTTTCTCCACTGTGGAACTTGGAGTTTGATCAAAAGTTTCTGAGTGAGTTTACTTTTGTGGTAAAGGATTGCACTGGTCATTATGGAAGATAGGTCTAAGAATATCTTGTACAGCTGTTTTAGTTACGACAAATTTCTTCAGCATGTTAATGTCATTAAAGTATTTAATTTCACCATCATATATGAAACTCAGTTTAGCTGGATACAGAATCCTGGGTTGAAAGTTCTTTTGTTTTATAATAGTAAAGATTGATGACCACCCTCTTCTAGCTTGAAAGGTTTCAGCAGAGAGATCTGTAGTCATTCTAATATTCTTCCCCTAGTATGTTATGGTTTTCTTATGTCTGGCTGCTTGGAGAATTTTTCTACTTCATATTAAATTTGGCGAATTTAATTATAATGTGTCTAGATGTTTTATTCGGATTGAGTCATGCTGAGGTTCTGAAACTGTCTGCTATCTGGATTTCAGAATCTCTTGCCGTGTTTGGGAAGTTCTCCTCAATTATCTCTTGGAATAAAGCAACTGTGCCTTTTGAAGCAACCTCTTCTCCTTCAGGGATTCCTATAAGGTGAATATTTGCTCTTTTGGAGTGCTCCCACAGTTCCCTTAGGGAATGGTCCATTTTTTGCTCTCCACTTCTCTTCCTCTTTGAGCATTTGGAAGCATTCAAAAGCTTTGTCTTCAATGTCAGAGATCCTTTCTTCTGCCTGCTCCATTCTGTTACTGAGGGATTCTACTGTATTTCTCAGATCCTTGAAAGCTGCAAGTTCTTGCCTCAATATGTCAAAATCTTTGGTGATTTTGTCTTTGAATTCAATGAATTCTTGAGACAACTTTTGAATTACTCCTTGAAATTCTAATTTCATCTTTACCTCCATTCTGTTGATCTTATTTGCCATCCAAATTCTGAACTCAATTTCTGACATCTCAGCCATTTGTTTATGAATGGGATCATCTGGTGTGTCTGTTTTGTCATTCCTTGGGGGAGTTGTTCTACTCTGATTATTCACGTTGCCAGAGTTTTTCCACTGATTCAGCCCCATCATTATTTTTCACTGTTTGGCTAGCTAGGCAGGTAAGACAAAATTGGATTGGGGGCTCCTGGAGTTGTGGTTAACCAGCCCTTTGCCAAGGATCTTGGACCTGTGACTGTAGCTTTTTCCCCTATAGCTTTGCAAAAGACACATATAGTATTACAGTCTGAGGCTCTGGGGACCTGCTTGGTGTGGTGGGGTTAGGTGGCTCTGTCTTACATTCAGCTGGTCTTTGTCCAATCCTAGTGGATCAGTGACTCTGGGTTCAAGTCTCAGCTGTGGAGAAAATACAAGCAACTAAGACACCCTGCCCCCCCACTGCAGGCAACAACTGGAAGAGGAAAATCAAAGCTTCCTGTTACTACACAACCAGGGTGCCACCTGAGAGGGTCCTTGGGTTATTGGCCCAGGTTAGGAGTTCCAAACCAATTGACCCAAATGGGAGAGTTCAAAACATCTCCAGCAACTAGATAGCAGAGGTCTACTGGCTGTTCAAATGTGGCTCTGGTGCTCTGTGGAATCAGAAAGGCCCACCCAGTACCGGAGTTGGACCAGGGGGCTGGTATTTTTTTCCCCACCTTGTACCTCTTTCACGCCCAGTCACTAGTAACCCCATGGGGCTGTGGTCCTGCTCCCTGTAATAAGCAGATCTGCCAGGGCTTTGCGCCTGCCAGATTCAAAGGAAAGTTAATGCCCCCTTGGCCTGGCCACTACCCTCTGCCACCAGCCAGCTTTAAGAGCTGAGGTATGCCTGCCTTGGGTACTCAATGGCAACTGGGGAGTGTTCCACCTGAGCTCAGTCCGAACCTGAGGATAACAAATCAGCAAATAATTTTCTCCCTCAGCCACTGCGCCTTTGCCCCAGCTGCTCTGTAGCACTGGTATCCTTAAAGGGTGAGATCTGGCTTCCTCTGGCAGTCCTCAGAGTTGGGGAGGTATCTCTCCAAGATTAGACCCCAACAGGATGGCACAACTGTTGCTGAATCTTCATGGGAGGTGTCCCTGCACAGCTCCCAGGCAGCTCCCACAGCCAGGGAGGTGGCTGTAGCAGCAGCTCCAGGAGTGCAGGGCTTGGGGCTCCAGCAGCAGGATAGGGCACAGTGTGTGGTTCTGGCAGGGTAGTATGCCAGGCGACTCCAGCAGGGTGGGTCTCAGGGGCATGCTGCAGTGGCTCAGCAGGGGGCGGGGTGTGGGGCACTTGGTTCTGGCAGGGCAGGGCGCATGGCTTGTAAGCTTCCTCCCACAGCTGGTTTGCACTTTCACAGAGCCAAGTCCAACAGCCTCCCCCACTTTACCTCTACTACTGCTAGGCTCACTATTATAGGGAAGCTTTTCTACCATGGCTCTTGCAGTGCCTGGACCTGGCAATGATGCAGACATTCTGGTCTTAGCAGGGTTTAGGATTCTGGATGGTCAGGCAAGGGGTGAAGGGTGGACTGGAAGTTCAAAATGGCAGGGAAAATGTTAGTTCAACTTTCATGCCTGGCAAGAGAGTGCTAAGGGTCACAGCAGGATCCCTCTGGAGAAGTAGTCTCCATTTCCTGCAATTCTCTCCCATGGGGTGAGACAAGAGGTCCTCAGTTCACTGCTTGCCTATAGAAAACCTACAGCAAGCAAAAAAGAAAAACAACTCTCTTGGGGGAGGGGACGGACACTTTTCCTTTGGGATGAGTTTTGTACCTAAAATTTGCTTTCTTGGAGTCACAGCTTGCCTCAGCAGAGGTGACGTGCAGTTATCACTCTCCTCTCTCAGCTCGGCTCCCAGTCTTCAGTTTTATTGGGTACTTTCTGGTCATTATCCTTCCCTCTGGATGGGAACTTCTGTAGAAAGCTGGCTCCAGTCGGCCATCTTGCCCCTCTCCCTACTCCATTGTCACTTTGGATTAAAAATGGTAATCCAAATTGAGGAATGACATCTTTTAGTAAAGCTTTAGTAATCTCACATGCCCTATCTGTTCAACATGGAAAGGGCTCAACACATCCAGAAAAGTCTATAATTGCTAATAAATATGTATAATTTCCTCTAGCTCTTGGCACAAACATGAAATCTATTTGCAAATCTGCTCTCAGCTCCATTCCTTGGGCTTGGACCCCTTTGACTGGTGGAGGTATCCCTAACTTTGAATTATTCTTAGCACAAATGAGACAATTTGTATAACGTTCTGGATAGTCCTTGCATGTGTGGCCTGACTATACTATATTTTATAGCCAATGATAGATTGCAGCTCTCCTATAATGAATTTCCTGATGTAAATGGTCAATGATGCTTCCCATCAAATGCTCAGGCACAAGCACTATCCTTTATTAACAAATCCAACTTTCTTTAGTTGTTTTTATACTTTTTTCCCATCTAAGTACCAAGTATCAACATAGAGTCCCTCATAATTTTCTCTTTCTAAATCCACTTCAAAGCACTAGGGCTTACATAGAGAGAGGTCAATACTTGAAAAGAGCACTAGGTCTCTTGCATTGGGTTCTTCCATCCTAATTTCCTACTTTTCAGCTTGATTAACCAGATTATTTCCTTTAGCTATACAATTCTCATATTTTTTTCGTGGCCTGGGCAGTGTACTATTTCCACTTCTTTTGGCAGCATAATAGAGTCTAAAAAAATCTAATATTTCCTCTGCATATGTGATATCTTTTTCCCTGATGTCAGAAAGCCACTCTCTTTTAGATGGCCCCATGAGCATGTACTTCTGTGAAAGCATACTAAGAGTCAGTATGTATGGTTACATTTTTCTTTCTATCAATGTGTAAAGCTCATGTGACAACAATAAGTTCTACCTTTTGGCCAGATGTACCTAGTGATAGAACCTCAGCTACCAAGATTTTCTAGTAAGCTACCATGGCATACCCATATTTCTGAATACTTTAGTCCATGAAGTTGTTCTCATCACTAAACATCTCTGCATCTGAGTTTTCTAAAGGCTGATCACTCAAGTAACACCTGCTAGAATAAACTTCCTCAATTATTTGTATACAATCATGAATCTTTTTTTCTGTAGTGCTTGGAAGCAGGGTGGTTTGGTTTAATGTGGACACCACCTTTAAAAGTTTGGTATTTGGGTTGTACAGTAGAGAACCAAGTATTTATCTGACCTCACAGAAGCAAGCCAACACCCTATTTTTTTGTTTAGGAAGGGACAGCAGGTAATGTGGAATATGCACTGTAAGGGATCACAGGTAGCAGCCACTGCCCAGAGGCAGACTGGCCATCCAGAAGCTACTATATGCAATTGCTTAGAAAAGCATGCAACAAGCTTCCTGTGATAGTCTAAGGTTTGCATCAGCAACTGCAGGATTATACTTTGTCATTCATATACAAAGACATCAAAGAGCTTTCTTATATCTGGGAAGCGAAGAGCTGGCACTGTTAGAGAAGTTTTTCTTTTATAATTTGGACCATCTTATGAATTTTTATAGTCCAATTTAGTGATTCACTATCACTTCCCTTGATGGCCTTGTAAGATGATGAGTACAAAATTAGGAATACAGCAAGGACAAAATTCAGACATACTTCAAAATCTTCTCACTTGTCTTCTGGTGGTAAGTATTGCCACTCTTGCCAGAACCTCTCTTCTGTCTGGCAGTAGGTTCCTTTGTCATCTAGATAGCTCAAAACCTAGGTATTTTACAGTCATTTGAGAGGTCTGTACCTTTTTCTTTGAAGCTTTAGGTCTTTTATCTGTCAAGAAATTTAAGGTCAGGATCATATTTGGATCTGAAGTTTCTTTAGTATAACTGGCAACCAGTCATCTATGTATTGAAGTAAAATGCCTTAATTTAGTTGTAATTCCTTTAAATATTTAGCCAAAGCTTTCCCAAAGACAGTGGGTGCGTTTTTGAACCCTTGGGCAAGTACTGTTCCAATATTGCTATTTTACATTAGTCTCTGGATAATCCCATTCAAAAACAAACAACCCTTGGGATCTGCAGTTGAGAGGTATGCAGTAGAAAGTGTCCTTTAAATCCAAGACAGTGAATCAGCAAGTCTCCAAACAGGGTAGTAAGTAAAGTTTAGGAGATTTCTCACTACTGGGTATATGTCTTCTATAGTTTGATTAATGGTTCTTAAGTCCTACACAAAGTCATTTGTTTAGTCCTTGGCTTTTGCACTGGCAAAATGGGAGTATTACTGAGAGACTGGTAGGGCTAATAAGCTGGTAATCAAGAAATGTAGCTATTAGAGGTTTTGTGTTCTCCCTTGCATGACTCTTTAGGGAATATTGTTTTAAATTGGTAGCTCTTAAATCAGGGTGAAGCTTTGCCTGTACCAAATTAACAGTCTGGGCTATTCCAGGCCTCTCAGCAGCTCACACTTCTGTCTTCCTTCCATAGGACCTCTTCAGGAATTTCGACAAATTACTGTAGTTGTAGTAAGACAGCGTGGAGTGCACAGGCTTCCTCAGGAGGTACTGTGCTTTTCCCAGTGAAAAAGCTATTTGTGCATTTTATTTTGCTAACAGATATCATCCTGACAGAAGTGTAGGACATTCAGTCTATGTTTGAAATGGGATTGATTATCCAGAGACTAATGTAAAATAACAATATTTGAACAGTCTTGTGCATATCAGCAACAGCCGATATCTGTTGACAAAATAAAATGCACAAGTAACCTTTTCATTGGGAAAAGTACAGTGCCTCATGAGCAAGCCTGTGCTATCCACACTGTCTTACTACAACTAGAGTACTTTGTTGAAATTCCTGAAGAGGTCCTATGAAAGGAAGACAGAAGTGTGAGCTGCTGGGAGGCCTGGAACAGCTAAAGGAAAGGCTTGTGGGAAGTTTTCTCAGATATACCAGTAATGACCATGATCTTCAAGGAGAGGGACCTTGTCTAGTATTTAGTGATAAATTAGAAAGTCTGTGAGTCTTTTATCCATAGCAATTCTTCCACTGGGTTTCTTGTGGAAAATATCAGTGGAGCTAATAGAATGTAGAAGAGTCTCTGGGTCCTGTCATTCCTGGTCCCTATCACCAAACTATGGTATCTGGTGGGCTGATTTTCAGGGATTTTATTCTTCCACCCCCCAGAGATGATTAGGAAACTCTGGTTTCCAATTTCTTATTCCCAGTATGCATACTTTTATGCCCCTGGCACAACTCATGCCCGTTTGTTTTCTCCAGTAAACTTTCATGTATCCCAGCTGACTGTGGCTAAGAGTTGCAGTAAGCAGCACAGCTTGTTGTCTCATGTCACATTCTTTTTGCCTTTCCTGGACTTAGCTGTAGTTGTTAAATACCTTAAAAACAATCTTGATGTATTGAAACATTGGCATCCCTGACCCCCTCCTTTCTGTTTTTTGTATGTTTATTTCTTTACATCAGCAACACTTTGATGAAAGTCATATTAACTTGTCTCATGTCATCTGGGTGGTAGGGTGGTGAGGCTCAATATCTGTATATTGTCTGTAGGCCTCAAAGACTATTTCAAGAAAGGCAGAAGGATTTTACTTTAGACTGTGTTGTACTTCTTTTTTTTTTTTTTTTTTTTGAGACAGGGTCTTGCTCTGTCACCTGGGCCAGAATGTAGTGTTGTCAGAGCTTACTGCAGCCTTAAATTCCTGGGCTGAGCTCAAGCAATCTTCCTGCCTCAGCCTCCTAAGTATCTGGGATTATAGGCACACACCACCACACCCAGCTGATTTTTCCATTTTTTGTAGAACTGGGGTCTCACTATGTTGTTCAGGCTAGTCTCAAACTTCTGGCTTCAAGTTATCCTCCCTCCTCAGCCTCAGAAAGTGTTACGATTACAAGTGTGAGCCACTGTACCTGGCCTGTTGTACTTCCTAAATTTTATTTAGACACTTCAGTTTTGGGATCCCCTTCTGCATTCCAGTTATTAAACATTTTTTATAATGATTTAATTTTGCCTGGTCTCAGCCTGGCTCTATCTCCATTAAGGCCTGTGCTGCTGGATTCCTGCCTTTATTATTTGATTATTAGGTTGTAACTTGTGTGACCTCTCAGCATCTTATAAGCCTTTCACAGTACAATATTATGTTTCTCTGGAGAGAGGAAAGTGTTCATGAGAGCTGTCAGCCCAAGTAGAGTTACTGTAGCAAAGATAGATATAAATACACTTTCCTTCTTTTGGTAATCATTCCGATAGGCAGGCATGTTATATTTCTAGTTGTACAAATCTGAAGTTGAAAAAGGAAATCCCTGGGGCTGGCGCTGCTCATTGAAACCTGTAGAAAGTTGTTTCAGCAGTAACTGCCCTGCCTGAAGGGGTGTGCTCCCTAGGCTGAATTTGGTACGCTAACAGTTATGTGGAGGGGGAGAGAATTCCTTACTGACCAGTACATAAAGGGGGTATGAAGCTGAGCCAGCAGTTTTAGTGTTGGAGGGTGGAGTTATTATGTCCTTCCAAATAATTTTCAATGGTACTCCCAGAATATGGAGGAGGCACTATAGGAAATTGCAAATGAGAAAGGATAAGATAATCATCTGATCTAGGTTCTGTAAGGATGGTTCCCCCTCCCCCCTGTGGATCCTCCCTTTGAAGTATGACCTTGCATCTCCTTTGTAAATTTTTACTCTGATATAAGTACACAAAAGATTGTACATATGGGCTTTCATCCCATTTTCCTCTTTCTTTCCTCTTTCTTACAGATCTAACTGCAAAATAGTTTTATAGTTTAGAGACCCATGTGGGGGCCATTTTTCCTCCGATTTTGGCAATTATTGAGGCCATGCAGTATTCAGGAAAAATCATTTTCTCCTTTTTCATTGGAATCTAACTAAACATTGCCCAATTTTAGGGAATATTACAGTTAGGTAATCCTATTGACATTCCTCATTTTGCACAGAGGCTTATTTGAGATGACTGGAGAAGATCTGCACTAGAGAGGTGTTTTGAATCTGAGGTGTGGCGTTTATTAGGTTCCCTTTCCAGAGAATCACCAATGGATTGGATGTCCCTCTTACATGTCTCTGAGGGTCCCAAACACTGGGCAGTGTTGGGTTGCTCCAGATGCTTGGGCAACCAGGCCCCTTACATGCACCTTCCAGATAAACTGTTGAATTTCTCTCTAATTTGGGAATGGGGTATATTATTCTGGTGGGATTTCCTACAAGGCTGTTTCACATCATAGGCAATAAAACCTTGATATCCATGATGGGCTCCTAGTTACCTAGGAACATCCAAAGAGGGCGAACAGGAGCAATGTCTCCTATCTTTGGAGTCCAAAAATAATTTAAATAATTCTCTCACTAGGCTCTTCCTGTGACCATAAGAGTTTGCAACCTCCATCAAACCAAATTTTGCTACACAGGCCAAAAACACAAACACAGAAACAAACAAAAAACAGAATCAAACCAAATTTAGTACCTCAGAAGTTGTGGCCCAATTCAGCACTCTAACCTGACAAAATTCCCTTAGGGTAGAACTCCAACCCACAATCCTTATGATGAGACTAAGGGCGATTTCAGGTATAAATGTATATTAACAAGGTACTCACCCTCAAAGACATCCAACCTAGAAGCAGTTTCCTTCCTTGAAAGAGATGATCACACTGAGGAGTCCGAATTGCTGCAGCGGAGAAGTGGCAATGCTATAGCCAACCCTCTAGACCAGAATTTCTAACCTTTTTATCTCATGGCACACTTGAACCTACTGTTAAATTTCCAAGGCGCACCTAAATTATGTTGATCAAAAGAATGAAAAACAAATAAAAAAAGAATGGACTTACTGTTATTTGAACTTCTTTCAAAAATAATTTAATTAATAGTCTTTTAAAATTTTTCATGGTATACCTAAGTTCCTGTCAAGGCACACTGCTTGAAAGTCACTGCTCTAGACAAATTGGTCTAGGTAGTGACTTTCAGGGTCAAGAAAAGCTCTGCACACTCTGCACAAGGGGCCACAGTGCCTCAGACAGGCTTTGGTCTCTTCATGGTAAAGGGGAGTTATCACCAAGCAGTGGGTTCAACTCCATGACACCCAAAGATGCCAATACCATGGCACCAGCTTTTGAGAAAAGAAAAAGCTTTCTTATAAGGTTGACTTGCCAAGAGATGGAGGCAACACTAACATCTGTCTACTCAAGTTGGAGTCAGGGGCAGGTTTTATAGACAGAGGGAGATAGGAAAATATAATGAGGCATGGTCTGATTGTGCTCTGCAGACAGGCAGTGCCAAGTTCTTGGCTCTTAAATTCATACTGCGACAAAATAGAGCATCCCTCACTTCTTAATTTGGTCTATTCTCCTTGGTCTGGATATTTCTGTTCCATAGGCATTTGACTTTTTCATTCCAGGCTGCTCTGTGGTCACTAACTGGGCATGATTACTTCATATGCTCATGCTGTTTATATTACATGACTTATATCCTGGGATGTCCTGGCTACAATACCTTCACATTCTCTTTTTTTTTATGCTTTTAGTTACCTAGGTATGAATCCTTCACTAAATACTCTGTGTTCAAGTAATTAGTGTGGTCTTTGCCTCCTGTTTGAATTCTGATTATTATGTATGTATAAATCTGTTTTCAAGAAAGTTTTTAATTTTCTTATTCTAAGTATTTACATTCGGGCGTGTAGAAACAATCATAGGCATGTCTTCCAGACTACTCTAAAATAATTAGTAACAGGAAATATAACAATTTCTAGGCAGTACTCTTGAAAGTCACATTTTAAAAGTTATTCTTTGGATATTGAAATGCAAGTACGTCCTACCCCAGAAGTTCTAACACAAAAGAAATATACTAGCTGTTTTCTTCCAGGAGGAATATTTTAAACTGGAACATGTAGGCACCAGCCTAATTTGAGTTTAGAGGGATGTTCATGCATGTTAGAGTATGTTTAGTCTAGAGCATTTTCTTTGGCCCAAACTTTACAAACTCCACTCTTCACTGTATTCCTGTCATCACAAAGTATTTCTGTACTATTCAATAGGCAGAAAAGTCCACACTCACCATGATCAAAGGTGAGAAATGGGGGAGTGAAAGGCTAGGGTGAGGAATCAACTTTTATGAAATACTTGCTCTGTTGCAGGTGCTGTCTCATGTATCCCTTCCAGCAACCCAATATTGTAGAGACTGATATTTCCATTTCACAGGTGAAGACAATAAGGCTTCGAGGCATTAAATAGTTAATGTGTTCTGGGGCATGCAGTAAGCATCAGATTCAGGATTCAAATCCAGCTCTGCTAACTTCAAATTTCCATATCTTTCCTTTAGAAAACATTACTTGGGACTAGGTGTGGTGGCTCATGCCTGTAATCCTAGCACTCTGGGAGGCTGAGGCAGATGGACTGCTTAAGCTCAGGAGTTCAAGACAACAACAAGACCCCATCTCTATTAAAAACAAAAAACTAGCTGGGCACAGTGGCATACAACTGTAGTCCCAGCTACTCAGAAGGCTAAGGCAAGAGGATCACCTGAGCCCAAGAGTTTTAGGTTGCTGCAAGCTATGATGTCATAGCACTCTACCCAGGGTGACAGAGCGAGACTCTGTCTCAAGAAAAAGAAAACACTTCTTGGCATTGACAGGACTCATGTACATAAAGCAAAGACATATGACTGCTTGCACCTCAATTCTGGTAATGATGTGCAGTGATAACTACAAACAGTTATGTATTTGCAGATCATACAAGTGGAAGTTCAATAATTTTATATTTGCTCATATGAGGTCCTTTTCCCCTTCCCCTCTTTTTATCTTATAGCCCATGATCAGGAAACCAGCTTCCGGAGCATGAAATCTCTCAGAAAAACTTAAAAACAATTAGATTCCTGTATAGCCTGAGCAATCATCTTTTCATAAAGTTTTCTAATATTTCTACAATACTCTTTAGCATACAAAGAAATCTTCCATAAGAACAGCTCTTCAGGGGGAAAAATTAAGAAATACAGATTTGGACACCAAAATTCTTATAGACAAACATTTATATGGAAAATCTTAGCAGGAGAAAAGAGAAAGGCTGATAAAAACATGTCTGTGCTGAAAATCTGCTAAACAAAAATGAAGAAGAGATGGAAAGGACAAAGCCTAATGAGTCTTTTGTCAGTTCCCCAAACTACAGCCATTTAAGGATAACTGGTCTTGCATAATAAAAGAGACACTATTTCTTAATCTGTATCTTGTTCCACAGCTTGAGTGTGTTTGTTTCAGGGATTCTCTTTAAACATGATCTTATGACTAATTTTTACACTGATATATAAACACACAGTAGAGGAAATAGAGGTCCAATACCATGATGCAAGAAATAATTTCTTTTCATGGTTCCCAGAAAAGATTATTTCTTGCCAACTTGATTACTCTTAAGCACAATTTTTATCTCAGGGGACCAGCTTGAGATAAGACTTTTGAAACAAGCAAAGTTTATCCTTAACATTTCTTCTGGCTGTTGTTATGCCTTTTCCTCCATTCTGGTGATCATGGCCCTTAGGCTGCCTTCTGAGTGAGAAGCTGCTGGTACAAGGTTCCCTCTTCCCCTCCCAGCTGCAGGTGGCAGCATCACCCACTCCCTCCTTAGCCCACCAAGACTGTGCTGTGGCCGCCTGCTGCCTTGCCCACAGCTGACAGAGGCCATCCTGGTCACTGGGGGCTGGCTCGCTCTAGGCAGCCTCCTCACCCTGGCTGGGCTGCTGGAAGGCTGGCTGGTGGACAAGGGGGAAGCTGGCTTTGGTGAATGTGTCCTGTGGGGGGGGTGGCAGCTGATTTCCTCATGAAGATCTGTCATCGTGGCTCAGCACCTGTAGCTCAGGGGTTAGGGTGCCGGCCATATACACTGGGGCTGACAGGTTTGAACTGGGACCACACCTGCTAAACAATGACAACAACAACAACAAAATAGCCACCATAGTGGTGGTCGCCTGTAGTCCCAGCTACTTGGGAGGCTGAGGCAAGAGAATCGCTTGAGCCAAGAGTTTGAGGTTGCTGTGAGATATGATGCCATGGCACTCTACCCAGGGCAACATAGTGAGATTCTGTCTCAAAAAAACAAAAACAAAAACAAAAACAACAAAAAAACTGTCAGTGTGGCTGATACAGGATTCCCCTATTCAAAGCTGAACAGGAACCCCCATTTCCTAGGCCTTGGAAATGCCATGTAAGTTTCCTAAGCCTGGGCAATTTCATGAAGGGAATGCTTATTCACCATGCCCCTAGCAGAAAGGACTGTATCCATTCATTTGTTACCAAGTCCTGGCCAAATGTAACTACAAAAGACCCATGTAACTATATATATACCCGTAGTAACTAGTAACTATATATATATACCCGTAGACAAAGGACTTAGGCGGAGATCTTCTGACTGGGTCTTTCCTCTCCCAAGAGCTCTGGTGCTTCTTCCCTATTCCTTTCTGTCTAATAAATCCTTTCTTACCACTGATCTGTGGTCAGTGGATTCTTTCTTCCAATCCCTGAGACCAAGGACTTACTGAAGAAAGAAATTATGGTAACACTACAACATTCAAACATTCCTTCCTGTCCTATTCCCAGTCTTTTGTTTCATTTGTCTCCTCCTCAACTTCCACATACTCATGAGAGTATAATACGTCCTGAGGATATAGAAGGACAAGGGTTCATGGTCATCGTATGAAAATTTGCAATTCTATGTGCTCCTTTTTGTCACAGCTCTGACAGATGAATGAATAATATAATCCATTAATCTATGCTATATTATAAATGACACCATATTCTATACTCTGAGGAATATCTTCATTTTAAGAGGATCTCTAGCAATGCAAAACTCATCCCAAAAGGATGACTTTACTAATGGTAGAAATTTTAGTAGGCAGCAGGTAATGAAGGAGATATGCTGGAGCTAAAAATATATTTCAAACCACATTATAAGAAGAATCATTTATACCAAGTCAGGCTGTCAATTGGTCACCACAAAACATGGAAAATTTCTGATAACAATGCATGGGCAAGATGAATAGAAAGATACAAAGACAGAAAGAATGGACAGATAGTCTGACAGTTACTGATGATAACTTACATGATATCTTGTCATCTATCTGATATAAAGATTATTAATAGGCTTTGGGGAACTGACCAGGCAAACAGGGAACACTAAAGATACCATGGAAACAGATATTGAAGAAAATAGCTATCATCTCTAGGGCTGATGAAACAAAGTAAGGAATTTAGAAATTAAGTCCTAGAAGGTTAAGGAGGAATCCTTTTTGGCAAAGAAGGAAGGAGTAGCCCTTTAGGGAAGAGAAATGTTATAAAAAGATTTATACTAGGAAAAAAAAAAAAAAGATAAGGCCAGGTGCAGCTGCTCACATCTATAATCCCAGCACTCTGGGAAGCTGAGGTGGGTGGATCGCAAATCTTCATAGCATGACCATGAACCCTTGTCCTTTTGTGTCCTCAGGATTTTGTTAGGGACTTGTGCATATTATACCCTCATGAGAAGGAAATCAAGGGTATCCAAATGGGGAAAGAAGAGGTCAAACTATTGCTCTTTGCTGATGATATGATCTTATACCTAGAAAACCCCGAAGATTCAACCAAGAGACTCCTGGAATTGATAAATAAATTCAACAAAGTCTCAGGTTACAAAATGAAAAATGAAAAACAGTAACTTTCATATATATCAACAACAGTCAAGCTGAGAATCAAATCAAAGACAGAATACCTTTCACAGTAGAAACAAAGAAAATAAAATACCTAGGAGTACATTTAACTAAGGAAGTAAAAGACCTCTGCAGGGAGAACTATGAAACACTGAGACAAGAAATTGCAGAGGATATAAACAGATGGAAAAACATTGGAGAGGATATAAACAGATGGAGAAAGATATTATGCTCAATGGATTGGCAGAATCAACACTGTTAAAATGGCTGTACTTCCCCAAATGATTTTCAGATTCAATGCAATCCTCATTGAAATACCAACATGATTTTTCCCAGATCTGCAGAAAATAGTTCTATGCTTTGTATGGAACCAGAAAAGCCCCTGAATAGCCGTTGCAACCTTATATAATAAGAACAAGCAGGAGGCATCATCTTGATAGACTTTAATATACTACAAGGCTATAGTAACCAAAACAGCATAGTTCCAACACAAAACAGAGAAATAGACCTATGGATCAAAACAGACCCCAGAGATGAAACCATCCTCATATCCCCAGCCGATCTTTGACAAAGCAGACAAAAACGTACACTAGGGGAAAGAATCCATTTGTAATAAATGGTGCTGTGATACCTGGATAGCATGTAAAAGACTGAAACAGAATCTATAACTCTCATCACTCACAAAAATTAATTCACAATGTATAAAAGACTTAAACCTAAGGCATGAAACTATAAGAAATTCTAGCAAAAATTATTGGAAAAACTCTTATAGATATCAGCTTAGGGGAAGAATTTATGAAGAAGACCTCCCCAAACAAAAATAAACCAATGGAACCTGATCAAGTTAAAAAGTTTCTGTACAGCCAAGGACACAACCAATGCAGTAAATAGACAACCTACAGAATGGGAAAAAATATTTGCATGCTATATGTGTAAGTGCTGATAATCAGAATCTACAAAAGACTCAAGCAAATCAGAAAAAAAAAAAATCGAACAACCCCATTTAAAAAAGTATATAAAAGACATGAATGGAAATTTTCCAAATGAAGATACTCTAATGGACAAAAAAAGAAAGAAAGAAAGAAAGAAAAGAAAAGAAAAATGCTCAACCTCTCTAATTATCAGGGAAATGTAAATCAAAACCACAATGAGATATCTCTTAATTCCACTGAGAATGGCTGTTATCAAAAAGTCCAAAAACAATTAGTGCTGGTATGGATACAAAGAGGAAAGGATGCTTATGTACTATTGGTGGGACTGCAAACTAGTACAACCTCTATGGAAAGTCACATGGAGACACCTTAAATAATTAAAAGAAGACCTACCACTTGATCCAGTGATCCCACTACTAGGTATTTACCAAAGGAAAAAAGACATTTTATCAAAAGGACACTTGCACTCAAATATTTAGCAGCACAATTCACTATTGCACAGATATAGAAACAATCCAAGTGCACCTCAATACATGAGTGAATTAATAAAATGTGGCATATATATATATACCATGGAGTACTATTCACTCAAAAAAATAGTGATCTAATGTCTTTTGTACTAAACCTGGATGGAACTGGGGGCCATTCTTCTAAGTGCATTCCCATAAGAATGGGAAAACAAACACCTGATGCACTCAGTACTATATTAGAACTAGTTTATCAGCACTTATGTGCACATATGGTAGTAAAACTGAACAAAAATCAAGTAGATGTTAGAAAGGAGGAGGTATTGGGTAAATTCATACTTATCTGGTACAAGGTGCACATTCTGGTTAAAAGGCACATTTATAACTTTGACTTAAAATGTATAAGAAAATAATGTAACCAAAATGTGTGTACCCCTGTAAAATTCTTAAAATTTCTTCTTGTTCTTGTTCTTTTTTTTTTTTTTTTTTCAAACCTGGGTGGGCATAAACTGAACTTTTTTTTAAATGACATATCCATGTTTTGAAATAGCTTAAAATTCAAACTACATAGACTAGTCTAAAAGTAATTGCTTTATCAAAATATTAAGCAATAATAATAATAATAATGCAAAGAAAGTAACATTCACATTGCCAAATAAGAGTATGTCTATTATAGAATGCTTTGACTCTGAGATTCAGTACAGAGTCATCAGTAATTTCTCCTTTATAATAATATATTTTCTCCAACTTTAATATCAGGTGTACCCAGATCAAGTAGAATGATTTTGATGTACTTCTTCTTTTTCTACTGTCTATAAGATTTAGCATGATCTGTTTTTTTGAAATTAACTTTTACTTTTATTTATAAATATTAGTTGTCTATTTTTTGATACTTAAAAAATAATAATAAGTTAACTGATGACTCCAGAAATCATCAAATTATTTTAATATTACCTCCTTGAATTTTTTAAAAATCTAAACTTTTTTCTCTATTACACTGAATTACTTTAATCTGATCCATTTCTCTCGTGTAGATTATTTTCAGAACTTTCCCAGCTATTCCAGAACCCTCCCAACTGCATTCTCTATTTTACATTCATCCATAAGTGAATTTATTTATATTTAAATAAATTATGATACACCTATATAATGTAATATTAAGTAGCTTTTAGAAAGAATGAGGAAGATTTTTGCATGTCAAGTAGATAGCTTTTTAGGATGACATTTAATTTACTAAAGAAGGAGTATTATATATGGTATTAGACTTTTAGGCATATTTATAAAGTATATGAAATGTTGTTGCTATAGTTTGATTTGTTTGGCCTTCCCCATCTCATATTGAAATTTGATTCCTAATGTTGGAAGTGGAGTCTAATGGGAGGTGTTTGGGTCATGATCCTTCATGGATGGTTTGGTGATATCCTCTTGCTCTATTAGTTTCCATGAGCAATGTTTCTTAAAAGGAGCCTGGAACTTCCTTCCCCTCTCTCTTTATTGTTTCTTTTCTCACCATGTGATCTCTGCACATGCCAGATCCCTTTCCCATTCTGCCATTAATGGAAGCTACCTAAAGCCCTCACTAGAAGTGATGCTGGTACTGTACATCCTGCAGAACTGTGAGCCAAATAAGCCTCTTTTCTTTTTAAATTAACCAGACTTAGGTATTCCTTCATTGAAGCAACACAAATGGATGGAAATAGTTGTCATATGCACATGTAGATTATTTTTACTTTTCATAGGATTTCAAAGAAAATGATTACACATAGGGAGAAGTACTCAGAGCCTAGAGTGGTTGAGGCAGAGGATGTGGAGACTTTCTTTTTTAATTTTCAATTACGAAAAAACTTAAACATACACATAGGGAGAATAGAAAATTCCTTTCCTCCCCATTCCCCAGCTTCAGTAATGTTCAAGTTGTGATCAATCTTTTTGTGCCTATACCCGCCACACACACATTCTACTTCTACCTCCACTGTATTATTTTAAAGCAAATTTTGGACACTATGTGATTTAATTGGTAAATACTTCAGTATGTATCTCTAAGTCAGTGCTGTTCAACAGAAATCTTGGCAATGTTGAAAACATTCTGTATATATATATATACTGTCCAAATACAGTAACCACTAGCCATATGGCTGATGTGAGGAACTAAACTTTTTAGGTTTCTCAAATTTTAATTGACTTACATCTAAATTTAAATGCCCTGTTGGACAGCACAGCTCTTAGATATAAGGACTCTAAAATGAAGATTAATGTATCCTCATCTAAATGTTAGATTGAAAAAACTTACAAAACATTATCAATAGACTATAAAGGTGTATGGATTTGGATTCAAACAAATTAACTACAAAAAGACATTTATGATATATCTGGAAAAATTGAGCACTGGAATTGAAAATATAATGATATTAAGATAACGTTAATTTTTAGATGTCACATATTCCATTTATGTTTTTTGAAAGAGTCCTTAAATCAGTGGACCATTCATATATTTTCAGTACAAATATATTATCCATTGAATTTCAAAAGAAAACCTTGGTGTGTTTAGATACTTGCCAGGTAAGGCTGGTGATGTCTAACTCCTAAGACCCCTTGCAAAGAGTGAAGAATTTCTCACAGCCTTTTACTCAATCTTACAGTCTAAGAAAACTAGTTTTTGAAAATATGCTGAGATTGGGATAAACTCTATTAAATAGGTTCACAGAGTCTAATATATGAACCAGAATGCCAATTTGTCAATTTATAATGAGAAATTTTTAATTATAAGGATCCAACCTATGAAGTACAAGTAACTTATCCCAATAGGAAGACTCTCATCTTTCTATGCAAGAAGAAAAAGAAGCTTCTTGTCTTTCAACCATGCTGCTTGTAGGGCATTAAGCCCTTTTAAAATTTCTTGATCCATTGTAGCCAATGATTGGAGCTCTGAGGTAGTATTTTGTAGATACATATTTATTTGATGAGCAGTGTGTATGGACTTAGAGAGAGCCAAACCAGCAGTTGCAGCAGTGGCTGTGACAGCAGTGGCTGCAACAATTGAGGCTAATAAGATTCTAAGGAAATGACTGGAAATTTTTCCAAGAGCTGTACTAACTTGCTCTAATGCATTCTCTTCTTTTCATAGCCAGCTAAGATTAACAGAAAGCCAGCTTTCAGCTCTCTCTGTCTCTCTCTCTCTCTCTCTCTCTCTCTGAGGAAATGAACATAGGTTAAATTCAGCTGGGTTATATTCAAATACTTTTCTCTGGGATTGGTACTTTTGGGTCAGATGTTGTTCCAGGTGTGGGATCTCTGGTGGGCTACTCACTAGGTAGAGATTTTCCAGGGAACTGGATTCTCTCTTTTCATTGGTTGCCAGCTCATGGTAATGATACAGGGCGTGTGGTGCCCTGACTCAAGCCATGCTGGCCCCTGCCCCAGGAGGACTTTCCCTACCTTCTGTGTGCTACCCTAGGAGGTGTTGGTGCAGTGAGCTGCAGGGAGGAAAGGGATGGAGAACCAAGTACAGGAGAGACCATGGTGCAGCCCATGCTGCTGCCCATGCCAACCCCAGAATCACCCATGGACCTAGAGAGCTCTCCTCTAGCTGTGCTACTCCCCTGTGTGTGCATTTCACAGGCCTAAGGGTGATACAGGGCTCCCCCTTCCAAGATGAACAAGGACCTGCCTCCATTTCCTGGGCCTGGACAATTTCATATAGGTTGCCTAGGCCTGAGCCATTTAATAAAGGGAATGTCTCATTCACCTTGCCACTAGGGAAAGGGACTGTGTCCAGTCACTGATGCATTCATTCATCATGCCCAAGTGGAAGGGACTGTATTCGTTAGTTTGTTACCAAGACCTGGCCAAATGTAACTACAAAAGACCCAGTGCATCCATTCCATTAATGCACTCATTCATTTTGCCCTGAGCAGAAGGGACTGTATCCATTCATTGATGTATTCATTCATGGCCCCCGAGTGGAAGGGACTGTATCTGTTCATTTCTTACCAAGCCCTGGCCAAATATAACTACAAAGGACCCAGGTGACCATATATACACCTAGACAAAGAACCCAGGTAGAGATTTTCCCACTAGGCTCTTTCCCTATGCCAGGAGCTCTGGTGCTTTTTCTATATTCCTTTCTGTCTAATAAATCCTGTCTTACCACTGATCTGTTGTCTGTGGGTTCATTCTTCTAATCCTTGAGACAAAGGACCTACTGAAGAAAGAAATTCCAATAACAGTAAGACTTTACAAGATGGGCTGGAATTCAGAGAGAGACTATTGGTGATAAAATGGCAGCATAACCCCATTCCCACACCAAAAGTTTGGTTAAGTCCTAGTCATTTAGGGCTTCTCAGAGGTTCTTTGTATAACATCAGAGGCTTGAGGTCTTTGTCTAGAGGGGTGAAATGACATTCAGTGGTAGTAATGCCTTTTTTGGAGTGATTCAAAAAAATAAGGGTAAATGCAACTATTGTTATGAAGCAAGCTTATCTTCCATACTCCCCTCTCTTTGTTTTAGAAATAAGATCTTGATTATCCCCATGTTAACTCAGTGTGATAACTTTGTATGACAATTCAGGAATTTTTTTTTTTTTTTACTCAAGCCAGTCATAAATTGCCAGTATAGCCTACTGTGTCTGCTACCTGCTCTGATCATGGCTAACGGTCTAATTTAACATTTCCTTCTGATTTGCAGACCCAAGGGTTAATGTGAGTACTAGGTTTTGCAATAGCTCTCTGTCGGGGCAGGAGTGGATGTCTATATAAATGGGAGGGAAGAAATTAAGTTCTGGAATGTAATAGAAATCAAAAGAAGTTATTTGTTAAGCCAGACAGAGCAGTGCCAATTAAGGGAAAAAAGAAAAAAAAAAAAAAAAAAAAAAAAAAAAAGCCTGCTGTTTTAAAAAGTACGGAGTACTCTTTTTTTTTTTTTTTTTTTTTCTTTACTTTCAAATGAGTAACTGATCTTGACTTTTCTGCTGAGAGCTGGTACCTTATTCCAAGGACAGTGGTAACATATCAACCACAGTTCTTAGCAGGCAAAAAGATAAAGAAACAGTTTAACAAACTTTGCAGTTTAACTCTATAGTGGTAGATTGACTCTTTGAGTTCTGAACTTACAATGTATTTTCCCATTACTTTATGCATCCACGCAAGAACAGAAATCTAAGAGTCTCTAAGCTTAAGTCTTGTAAACTGAGAACAGAAAACTTTGTTGTTTTAAATAGAGATTCCCTTTTCATTATAATCAATACATACAAAATTCTTTTTAAATTCTCCTTCAGGAACCTTCATGACTGACACAGACAATTTTTTTGACATTTTTAAATCTCTCTATTTCGTCTTAAATTTTCTTTCTTAAATCACCGGTTACTTTAAGACAAGAAGTTTTCACACAAGATTCTTTCCTATACAAAATTATCCTCTTTTATCTTTCCTTACTAGAAGTACATCTTCACATCTATGTCTTTCTACATATATCTCTCTCCTTGACTTACTGGTTCCTTTTATTTTAACTCTACACTTAGAAAAAAAAAGGGAAAAGAAGGTTGTATACAAACCTGAGTATACAAACTCAGGTAAACTTCTCCAAGAGTGAGAAAGAAAGCCTGAAATGTTAAAGCAGTTAGGTATTTAAATTAATCTTAAGATTCTATTCAAACAGTGGGGTAGGGCAATTAGACTTGATTTTTTAGTGGCAGAGAAGCTGTGGAATACACGGGGGGGTTGTATTTTACTTTTTACTCAAGAGATGAAGATAGGAGAGAAAAATAGAGGTCTTAAAATCCAGGGAGAATAGAGAAAGTGGCCTTGGTGTTTTACTATAGTGTTAGCCACCATTTAAAAAGTGTTTTTTTTCTGCTCTTGGGGCTTGTTACCAGTCCTGTCTCTTTTCTCTTTGTCTTTATTCAGTTACCAAAGACCATTGAAGGCCAAGTTTGGAATTCCACTCGTGGAATCTGAGGGTTTTTAAAATAAATTTTTGGAGTTTATGCCAAATATCAGTAACTGACTGGGAGATAAAGTGTACTGTCAGGATAGATGGTTTCTCCCTAGTGTCAAGATTTAAATTGGGAAGGAGGAAGTTAAAGGAGATACCTTGTAATCAGCAGCCTATAACAGGCTCTGAAGCTGTAGTTCATGATCACATTATTCTTAAGAAAGAGACTGTCCTATTTGTATTGCATTAGTTAGAAAAAATTAAAAAAGAAAGTGAAAGTAAAGCAGCACTGTAAAGATATCCCATGGGTCTGTCCCTAAATTCAATCTTCCCACAGCATTCAAGGCTATTTTGGCACTCATTGTCTTAGAGAGATTGGGCCAATGGCCTGTGAAAATATTTTTATTTTTTAATTTTTTAATGCTTTTTAAAAATTTTTATTTATTTATTTATTTATTGCAGTTGTCATTGTTGTTTAGCAGTGGAAACCTTTTTTAACACCTACTCAATCCATTCCCTTTGAACTGAGGGACCCAGTGGAAAACAAAATTTAAGGACAAGACGAGAAAGACAAAAGACATATTCCTTCCTTGTTGTAACTTTTGACTCACCCACTAGATAAATGGGAGGGGGGAGTCCTTTTTACTGAAACATGTCAGCAGGGGAAGAGAAAAGCCAGAAAGTAAAGTAGGAGGGGAGAGAGAAATGACATGGCTTGAATCTTAGAAGTGAATGAGTAAAACAGTAAGGTGAAAGATGTGGATAACAGAAGGAGAAAGGGATCTCATGGGTCCTATACCTATACCTAGGTCTCCCTGTGGGTTTCTACAGCTTGTCTCATGGCACCCACTGTCATTTACCGAGATGCAGTGGACATCCTTTTCCTCCTTAGACAGGAGCTCTAGCAAGACCACTGCAATCCCTTCCCCTCTGCTACCACAACCTGAGAGAAGTCCTCAGAGGGGGCACTATCTGTTGTGACTTGTGAATCAAGCCACAGTGTGTTGACTGAGAGTCCTTCTATGCAGGGACTTTACCCAACCACCTGGGGTCTGGCAGACAAAGGAAGACAAGGTGCTGTGAATCTTACACACACACACACACACACACAGTGTTTTGACCTGTGAGAAATGACACCATATCAGCCCCTGGTGAGGCTAACAGGTGCTGTCCTGACCAGAATTTTCAAGGCCTTTTATTAGGTACTTAGGGCCATGCATACACAGGCAAAAAGTGAGAAGGTAAAAG
>CAUYPK010005378.1:0-26946 GCA_963574355.1 Loris lydekkerianus | reverse complement strand
TTGCTTCTAGTCAGGCTCGGGAAGTTGCACTAGGCCTCAGGCACATGGCAGGGCCCAACAATTCCCTCTTGTTTTTTGTATGGCGGAAAAACATAGCCCCTGTCTTAGGTTGCCTGCTCTTGCAGTTTCAGTCTTACCCGTCTGGGCATGTATTATTAGGTAGATAAATGAAAAGAAACCCTCTCATTTCCCTTCCTTGATGTCTTTTTTTTTTTTTTTTTTTTTTGATGTCTTGAAGCATGGATTATAGCTATGGAAGAAATCATTAGTAACTTTTAAGGAAAGAACAAATCTCTGTAGGCTTACAGGTCTCACCTATTGGGTACTCTCTTTACCACTGAGATACTTAGCTGGACATGAAGGCATCTCCAGAGGGCAGTTTGAAAACCACTGCTCGAGGAGGATTATAGACTACATCCTAGACGATGGATAACCATCACTTCAAAGTGCTATTCCCTAATTGGTGACTATTCAACTGCACTAGTAGTCCAGTAAGTCAGCGTAATGTATAATGATTTGCACTAATAGTCCAGTAAGTAAGAGTAATGTATAATAATTTTCGGAGTCCTATCCCTTCATTATAAAGCAGAACACAGAAGAACAGGTTTGAGGCTGAGCAGAAAAGATAGTGTGTGTGCATTTTATGCCTGTAGATGTAGTAGAGTTTAAATTTATTCTAAGTGTTAAGATACTAGAAAGTTTTGAGTAGATCAATAAAGTAATTTTATTTCAATTTTGAAATATCACTTTGGCTACTCTGTAAAGTAGTGGCCTTCCATAGATGCTTGTTGGACGAGATAGAAAAGGTTGAAGATATTGTGAGGCAGTTATTAACCATTTAAAAGAAGATTTTCAATAGGCAGTTGAAATCCAGGCTGCTGCTGCCTTCATTCCTATAACTTCAACAATTTATAACTTACGATGTGGTGCTCAGTGAATTGGCCTCCATTCCTTACGTAACTGTGAAAGTGATCAGCCATGGAGGTAGAGAGAATATGATTTAGACTAGAAAAGTGTTAAGATTACCCATGGAGAAAGTCTAACTGGAAAAATGGAATGATCTACTAAATACTGAGTTCTAGACTTTCTAATATCTAGAAGTCAGGTACTTCTTGGGACTCTAATTTGGTAAAGACTCTGGAGGCTAATTGCTCTAGAACACCATTTCCAAAAACCAATTCTAAATAATTTCCAAACACAAAATGTAATAAAAATAGGCTATCACTGGATCAAGTTGTGAACAGAAAGGAGGTCAGAGACTTATCTTAATATTAGCTGTGACTATAAGCTGTTTATACAGACTTGTAGCCATCTGTAAAAAAGTTCCTGTCTAATAGGCAAGAGAAAGTGTGAGTCTGAATCCTTCCATGGAATGGACATTGGTCTCTAACAATGTTGATGCTGAGGTCCAATAATTATCACTGAATTAACACTTCTAAAAGGTCTGTACAAGTGGGAGGCTCAATTTTATTCATCTTACCTGCTCTCCCCACTTTATTTCCCCAAAATTTGTTCAAATGGGCACATTGTTAAGGATCAGATAAGAAGCAATGAAATTTCCATCCAATTATTAATGAAACAGTATAGTCAAAATTATAAGGCCATCGACAGTTTTTTATTTGTAGCATATTTTGACAAGTTTTCTATTAATCATCAGAATCAAAAAATCTTTTTCTGAGAGCCTCTCCAAGTCATTTATACTATGTGTCTGAAGCCGTGCATAGGATTTGATATTTTCAAAAACTCTGATGATTCTGGAGATCAGCTGCTTTTGGGACTATCTGAATGATAATAAAAGGGACCTTAATGAGAGTAAATTCATGTCAGTGCCTTAGAGCTGAATTATTTGGTCAATGAAGGGTAATAGCATACAGTCACACAACAAAAGCAATGTCACAATTATTTTAAAGCATGAAATTTTGTACCAAACTAAGGATCAAAGAGAGAACCATTTATTAATGGTACTGTTCAGCTAGCTAATCACTTCCATATTAAGGCCTGATGCACTTAGAAGATACTTCAGTCTTCATGTAGAGCAATTTGGTGTCTATAACAACTGCTCACCTGTGACAAGCCATCCATCCTGACAGTGAGATGTTTTATGAACACCGCTCCTGGAGGCATGCAGGGACCAGAGATCTAGCTGACACCTGAGTGTCAGAATGGGAAACTATCCAAAGCTTTCAGATGGGTCATTATTACTTGATCCCTTTCTTAACACACCATTTCCCTTTTATTGCCTGGACAATTCAGCTGCAATGTTTGGTAATAAAGAATCACTCATTAAGATCCTTCTTAAGTAAATCTAGACAACAAAGATATTTGTTAAATGGTGTTTAGATGTGATTTTCTCCCTAGTCAACAATTCAACTAAATGAATAAATCTGTTCCATAAACAGAAGTCTATAGAGATTTATGCATTTGTTGTTGCTAAATCCAACAGGTGTTTGTTAAGCACTTACTTACATTTTTACTGCAAATAAGTTCATGTGTTCTAGAAGAATATGCATATATTATAAAATCATATCTATGAGCTTGGCTTTTTATGAATATAAAAATTATCATGAGAGTCTTTATGCACTAATATCTCTTGTAGAATAGTTGATACCCCTTTCAAATCTTCATGAAAGAAAAAAATTTGCCACACCTGGTACAGCCACACATAGTGGTGGGTCAGGGTTATCATGCAAAACATTATTATAGGTACAAAGCATCTACCCCAAGTAATCCCCATGTCATACAAAATACTACTAATGTTCCACACTCAAAACAGCTATGAACCAGTGAGAAACATTCAGAGTGTGCACAGCTGTAGATCTTACTTATACTAACATGAAATCAAAACAGCAGGCTAAATTTTTTCCCTTCCTCTATATCAGGACAAATGCCTTTAAAAATAGTAAATCAGGAATTTGACTCTAAAATAACAACAACAAAACAATAACAACAAAATAACCCCCCAACAGTGGCATTCAGTATCACAATTAATATTATCATTGTAGCTTCTTTTTAATAATAATATCTATAAATGTCAAATAGAGTGTGAATACTTTACCTTCTCTTTAAGTTTTAATTACAGAGCATCATCGCATTGGCCCCTTCAAGGGGTGTTATTATCCCTATTTAACAAATGGAACATTGGGAAAATGAGTACTTTGCCTAAAGCAATGCAGCTAGAAAGTCATGGAGTCAGGACCCCATCCAAGTTTTTCTTAAACTAAATTAGACATGAAGATGACTTTGGTTTGACTGGCACAGTATTGCAATAGATTTTATTTGAATGTGTTTTGGGCCCCACTAATTCTCTGTCATTCTGTTCCTTTGTTCCTCCTGAACTGCCTTATTTTGTGTTTGGTGTATATTTTATGTGTTTTGTTTTAATTCCTTTGCTTACTTTTTTGCTGATTTTTAACCATATATCTTTAAATTATTTTCTCAGTGGCTGCTGTAAGGATCACAATATGTATCTTAATTTATCACTACCACAGAATAATACTAAGTTAATTCCTCCAAAATATGCAAATTTTTCTCCAATCCATCATTATTCCCTCCTCTATTCTATATACTATTGCTGTTATTTATATTGCATTGATTAGTAAGTCCAATACTACAGTGCCAGGAGCATTGTTTCATGTAATATCGTGTGTTTTTAAAGTTGTTAAAAGAAGAAATGGAAAACACGTGTATACAGCCTCTGTGTTTATACCTAAGGTTACCATCTTGGATGTTCTTCCTTTCCCTCTGTGTTCCCTTTCAATTTAAAGCTTTTGTATTTATTTATTTATTTATTTATTTATTTTAGTAAGGCATGTCTTACCAACAGACACCCTCAGGCTCTGTTTTTATGGAATATCTTTATTTTGCTTCATTAAAAAAATTACGGAGGCATATTCTGCTTATCACATCATTCAACCATTTTAATGGCACATCTTAAAGTATGCAGAGTTAACCTGCAAATATTACCACAAAACAATTTTAGAATATTTTCATCATCCCCCATAAGAGCTCTCATATCCATTAGTTACCTTGGCCCCCTAATCCCTGGCAAATACTAAGCCAGTTTCTGTCTTCACAGAATTTTATCTGGATATTTTCTAAAAACAGAATCAATCATAAAACAATTTCCCTCCTATGTCTGACCTCCGTGCCCCCACGTGATGCTTGTGAGGTTTATCCATGTTGCTCACACACCAGAAATTAGTTCTGCACCCTGCTGAGCAGCATTGCCACAAAGATGCTCCCTGTTGGCTCTGTCCATCAATCCACAGACCAGTGACACCCATGCTTCGGGTTCTTGGTCACTATGAACAGCTCACATACATTGAGAACAGTTACACACAAATCTTTATATTTTAATCTGACCAACAGTTGTTATGGTCTTTTAAAACAAAAATCTACTATGACATATGTCATTCTAGTGAGTGTGAAACAGTATTCCACTGTGCTTCCAACTGACACTTTCGCAATGACAAATAAAGATCAGCCCATTAACTGTTTATACAAAGAGTGCCAAACGGTTAAGAAAGAAAAACCTGAGAGTCTCCTCTTCACTGTGGTATCTCCAGGGGCACCCAGGTATGTCTGCTGCAGCTTCTCTCACCTTGTGACCTGCAGGTCTGGGGAGATCTGTGGGAGATCTGCAGGGAATTCGGAGGGACACCCTGGAAACAGAAATGATAATCTCACCTGAAAAGAAATCCCAGACTAGGAAAAGGAGAAGAAGACATGGCTGGTTCTCAGATAAATACATTAAAGAAGCTGTTGACATTTAGGGATGTGGCTATAGAATTCTCTCCAGAGCAGTGGACCTGCCTGGACACTGCTCAGCGGAATTTGTACAGGGATGTGATGATAGAGAACTACAGAAACCTGGTCTCCCTGGGACTTGCTGCCTCTGCGCCAGACCTGATCACATGTCTGGAGTAAAGACAAGAGCCCTGGAATGTGAAGAGAGAAGAGGCAACAGCTAAACACGCAGAACTGTCTTCTCACTGCACAAAGGACTTTCTACCAGAGCATGGTAAAAAGGAGTTATTTCAAATGGAGGCTGTGGCCTTGAACATTTACACCTAAGGAAAGAGTGTGACAGAATGGATTTTTCTTCTTATCCTGAAAGTAGGAGTATTGTTTGTAAGCATCAGAGGCCCTGAAGTCTGTTGGATGATGATGCAATGCAAGAAGCTGCTGAAACCATACACCTGCCTGCTCCCAGGGCTGGGAATTTGTCATGTCCCGATGAGCAGTTATAATAACATATGAGAAAATCACAAGCATTCTACAAACTAGTCTAGTTTTAACATTCGTACTGCTCCACAATGCATGAATGTTGAAAAGTTTACGCTTTCCTATTGTTCCTTTTTACTTTGTAATTTTCTATTGTTCACAGCACCAATTTGTTGAATGGGGCAAGATAAAGAGTAGCTACTCCAAATTTATGCAATATGCCCATCTATATGGATATAGATTATGAGTATGGAGCACAGTGTCTGATTCCTTTGTGGAAGGAGAGTTGCGCCATTCCCTCACACGTAACACACACACCATAATGCGATACGATGGCCCTGAATGTTGACAAATGTGACTGCTCTTGTGGTACTGTTTTTGGTGAGATGACTGCAACCCATATGGACCCACCACCTCATCCCACACCCAAGAAATACATTAATGTTTTCATGAAAGATGTGCACAGGTAGTTAATTATCTGCAAATAAGCTTGTATATCATTGGATTGGATATTTATTTACTTAAAGCATTTTGTGTTGGTGGTTTCATAGGTCTGCTCCTACCGCCTGTGTCATTTTGGGGGGATGCAGTCTGGTGGTTTCATAGGTCTGCTCCTACCGCCTGTGTCATTGTGGGGGGATGCAGTCCATAGCCTGCCCTTGGCAAAAGCCAAGTTACAATATTGGCTCTCCTCCCATTTTAAAATTGTATGAATTAAACAGAAACTACAATTAAGGGCTGATGTGCTCATTTTAAATGACACAATGCAAAACAGGAAATGATTGAGCCAGCAGAGGCCACCCATTTGTTTATTTCACTGGGGTGTGTGCAGGCAGGCAATTCCTCTGCTGGGAGAAAAAGCACACAAAACGTCACCCAGTCTCTCTGACATTGGTATTTAGACAAGGGTCCTACAAAACAGAGATCGAAAACTCCAACACCACAGATGCCTGGCTGGTGAAGCGCAGCAGATATGTCACTTGGGTGCCAGGCAGCAGATATCACTGGGACCTGGCTTCTAGGTGGCTGCTTCCAGAAAGATCTGGCCAGACCTTTTGACTTCTCAGGAGAAACTGGAAATCCATGTTGGTATGTGATTTTTTATTTTATTTATTTATTTATTTATTTTTTGTAATTTAACATTTAACATGGGCAATTTATTCCCCCCTTTTTTGTTAATAGTGTTGGGGGCAAAATATAAAAATAAATGTGTGGGTGCCTCAAGCTTGTAAAAAAAGAAAAAAAAAAAAAGGAAGAAAGAAAGAAAGAAAGAAAGAAAAACCTGTATTAAAATTGTAACACTATAGCTCAATAATAAGAGATGAATACAATTCACGCTGAGCACCTCTTGTAATTGCAGAAATCAAATGTGACTTCAATGTTAAAATTTTAATACAGGTTTTTTTCCTTTTTTTAAATGTGCAAACTTTTTCTAGTACCCTCTGTATATCTGCTTTAGTGAAACTTCTATACAGACCAAGCACCTATTTTTAAATTGTTTTGATTTCTTAGTTTGAAGTTTCTTAAAGTTTAATTTGAAGTGTAAGTTTCTTTGGATTTACCAGACTTTATCAGATATGAGTTTTGCAAACATTTTTGCCCTGGCCTTTTAATTAACTTTTCATATTGTTAGTAGTGCAAAATTTTTACATTTCTATGAATTTAAGTCTACTTATTTATTTTTTATGGTCCATGCTTTTGTAGTTGTATCTAAAAAAACTCTTGTGTAATATAAAGTTTTGAAGATTTTCTCCTATGTTATTTTTAAAAAATAATATTGTTTTAGCTCTTACATTTAAGTCTAGGATCCATTCTGAGTGGATTTTTGCATAAGGGTCCAAGTTGGCCTTTTTTCATGTGAATGTCAAACTGCTCTAGCACACTCTGTTAGCTGACTTGATTACTGAAGGATGTTTTCGGTGACTATGGAATTCTTAGTTAACAATCCATCTTAGTCCATTTAGACTGAAGAAGCTTTCCACAACAAACATTGGTTTCTCACAGCTCTGGAGGCTGGGAAGTATAATATCAACGCCCCTGCAGAACTGGTGTCTGGTGAGAGCTCCCTGCCTGGTTCACACACAGCTCCCTGCTCACCGTGTCCTCACATGGCTGGCAGGGAATGGCCAGTTGACTTCTTAGAAGATAAGATGAGAAATGTGGATTTTCATCTCAGTACTCAGTTCCTGGCCCTAAAACCGTCCTAATGTCCGAAGTCATGGCAGCACTAAAGATAAAAGGATCATCTTTTGTTATTCATAACAGGACCCTTTCAGTCACACCTGAGTTTGTGTTAATGAGGTTAGTTTTAGGAAGCTCTTATATAACCACATTTTGGATGACCAGCTTTTAAGGAGATCAACTATGTGATTAGAGAATTGAAGCTTTCAGTCCTAACCCCTCATTTTTGGGAACAGGAGAGGTTGCATTGATTGTCAATGGCCAATGACTTAATCAAGAGTCTACTTTAAAAAAAAAACCTCCCTAAATCTCTAAAATGAGAGAGTTTGGGGAGCTTCTGGATTGCTAAGTCCATAGAGGATGCTTCTCCCAGAGAGGACACATTTCTCCCTATCTGAAAACCTCCATTGTGGGATTCCTGAATTGTTTCCTTTTATAATAAATGACTAATAGTACAAAGCAATTTTCTGAGTTCTGTCAGCCATTCTAGCAAATGATTAAACTTGAAGAAGGGTTTGTGGGAACCTATGATTTACGCCGCTTTGTTCACAAGCTGGACTTGTGATGGGCATCTGAGTGGGGGCCGTAATATGGGAACGATCTCCTAACCTGTGGAATCCAACGCTCGCTCTAGGTAGAGATCATCAGATGTCAGTTAAATTGCAGGACATTTCGTGTCAGAGAATTCTTCAGTATTGGGAGAAAAAAAATATATATGTGGTCATAATAGTATTCTATTTTAAATATGAATATAGGAAAAACCAACTTGTGTTGTTCTTTATGTAGTCATAGTCATCAAGGACTTTTTAAACATTTTCATTATAAAATTAATAGATGGAGCACACAGGTTTTGTAGAAAATTGGTCAGGTATGTTGGCTCATGCCTGTAATCTCAGCTATTTGGGAGGTTGAGGTGGGAGATGGCTTAAAGCTTATAGTTTGAAACCAGCTTGAGCAACGTAGTGAGACTTCATCTCTACAAAACATAGAAAAATTAGCCAGGCCTGGTGGCAGGCACCCCCAGTGTAGTCCTACCTACTCTGGGCACTGGAAGAGGAGGATTGCTGAAGCCCAGGAGTTCAAGATTCCAGTGAATTATGATCACATCACTACTATACAGCTGGGCAGCAGAGCAAGTCCTTGTCTCAGAGTAAATACATAAATCAACATCTGCTGAGAACAAACGTTACATAATCTTATAAATACATGACGATAATAAATTATTTGATAAAAACGACCAATGATTTCTGTTTAGAAAATGATTCCGAATAAATTAGGAGTATAAAAAAATCCCTTCTTGCCTGATATTTATGAAAAATGTGTAAAAATGTTAAGTTTTCAGCCATCAGAGTCTCAGTTTAAACTTGTTCTAAAAATCCTGGTCATTATACTAAGTAAAGCAAAAAGAAATTAAAAGTTTAAAAACTTGAGAGACAAAGAATAAACTGTTCTTATTTCAAAGTCATTATGACCCTCTGCAAAGAAAATCTAAGAGGCTTGAAAGAAAAGTCCTCAGAATTTATAACAAATTTTAGAATACAGATTTGCTATAGATCAAGTTGCTAAATAATAAAACCTTTACACTAAAATCAGTGGTGTTCCATTATACCAACAGCAATCAATGAGAAAATAGAATTGTTAAAAATAACATTTTCATTTGGCTGCAATTGCCAGCTGTGTCTTCCTTATAAAATATCAACCCACAGGCTTGGCACCTGTAGCTCAGTGATTAGGGTGCCGACCACATGCATGGGGGCTGGTGGGTTCGAACCTGGTCAGGGCCTGGTAAACAACAATTACAACAATAACAAAGAAATAGCCAGGCTTTGTGGCAGGTGCCTGTAGTCTTAGCTACTTGGGAGGCTGAGGCGAGAGAATCAGTTAAGCCCAAGAGTGTGAGGTTGCTGTGAGCTGTGATGCTACAGCACTCTACTGAGGGCAATAGCTGAGACTCTGTCTCTAATAATAATAAAATAATAATAAATAAAATAAAGTATCAACCCATGAATGGATTAACAAACTGTGGTGTGTGTATACTATGGAATACTATTCAGCCATAAAAAGACAGAGACTACATCTTTTATGTTTACCTTGAAGGAGTTGGCACACATTCTTCTTAGTAAAGTATCTCAAGAATGGAAAAGAAGGTATCCAATGTACTTAATACTATTATGAAACTAATATATAAATACACACTCATATGAATAATAAAATACAAATATATTCTATCAAGTGGGGAAGAGGAAGGAGGGGTTGGGGGAGGGCTATTGGTGGAAGAAAGGAGGGCATTTGGTGGGATCTCACCTAAGTCTTACAATGAGAGGGTATTTAGCACTCAACCCCATTGGAGGGTGGAGGGGCTCTCCTACAGTTTGAACTTGATTTACCTTGGGAGTGAGAACATGGTAAACAAAATTTGTTCTATTGTATTAATTTGAAATAAAAAGTATAGTAAAATAAAATGTCCCCCAAACACACAAAAAATTAACATTTTCAATAATAACAATTTCTTGTTAGAAATCTAGTAATAAATCTTAAGACCAGAGTGTTAATTGAACAAGGGAAAGAAAAACACACAAGGAAAGAGTCTAGGACGTGACCCTCTCTAAATTGTCAGAAAATCACATGTTGCAGGTGAGCAAATCATCAACTTGGGAAGTTATCATTGGTATATAAAATAGGTATCTCGGTTCACATTATCAACAAAAATCCATTCCCAATATATAAATATATTAGTTCTAAAAGCAAATTGTCAGCACATCTGGGGGGGGATATATATGAGACAATTTTTATAACATTATGATAGGCAAGATTTTTCTTGATTCAAACTGAAAAAGCACAGATCACAAAGGAAAAGTGCCTATATTTAGATGGAAAGCAAAGATGCTATAACACATCTGTGAAGTGTTACAAGCTGATACAGAATTGGTGTGAATCAACTTTATCGTTCCTTCTTTATTTAATTATATTTCTAAGTGTAGACTTCTCTCCAGTCTGTACAATAAAAGATCAAAGCATTGTATTGGTATCCATTAAACTGATCTTCATTGTTTACTTTCCATTTTTCAATGGAAAAATGTAGAGAAATGAAAGAAAATAATTAAGGCAAAAAGGACCAAAAAATTTTAAAAACTAACCATAGTGTCAAGGAGTTAATTTTTAGAGAACTTAGTTGCAAAAAATTTAAGTTGCTTGGGATTTATTTACTAGTTCTATTGTAAATTTTTCTATATTTTATTTATAACAGTTATGTTTACATATCTGAAAATATCCTTGTTAGTAATATAACTTTTAGTATTATTACAGAATATGTTATACGTGTAAAATTTCTAGTGTGTTTAAAACAGTTGAAGAACTATTTTTATTTTCAAAATAATAGATATTATAAACTGGTCCAAGATAAATTTTGTTCTATACTACAATATTTTTAACAAAATGGTTTGTTTCTTAAAATATAGTAGAGAAAATTAGGTAGTTTTCTATAAGTAAGAAAATGAAACATCCTTCCAAAACGAGCATATATGACATAGAAAACTTCAAAATGTACCCATAGCTTTTGCTCTGTAACTGAAGAGAATAATGAAAGAAAACACTGCGTACAAACGAATTACATGCTTTTCTAAGATACTTTTTTTTTTTTTTTTTCTTTAAGAACAAGACCCATCTGGCTTGACAGCTGCAAAATTCCTATAATTAAAATGAAAGGAAATAAACATAGTAGAAGTTAGTCTAGGTTTCTATACACTTCACTAACTTTTCTATCTATGCTTTAACTTCAGGCTACAAACGAAGAGTCTACAGGAATTATAGTTTGCTGAAACTAAAGGTACAATGTTTTGTGATCAAAATTCTGAATGCCTCATTTTTTGTTTGTCTAGAATAATTTTTGCTTATTATGAACTAAATTCTCCAATAAACTTCATCTCTCTGTTAGGCCAATGAGTCAAACATGGCTAAAATAAAAAAAGTTCTGTCTCAACCAAAGAACCAACAATTGAATTATTTTAGCTTACTGATTTAGCGTGAATCATTAATTTATTCTTTCATTACCATTTCAATAGATCTGGAGGTTATAAGTTAAATTCTGCTAAATAAATATATATCGTACAATGGTGAAAGTCCAGGCTTACCATGTACCCATCACCAAAAGAGCATACATCATACCCAACAGGTAATTTTTCATCCCTCTTGCTCTCTCTTTTCCTTTTTAAAAGTTTCAAAAAAGTAGACACCTATAGAACAGAAAGAATTATTCACAAACTGTATATTGGACAAAGGACAAATATCCAAAATCTACAAGGAACTCAAACAATTCAGAAAGGAAAAAATCCCAACAACCCCACTAAAAAAAGCAGGCAAATGGCATGTATAGACATTTTTAAAAGAAATATAGACAAATAGTCAAAAAACATAGGAAAAAATGATAAACATCACTAATCATCAGAGAAATGCAAAGGAAAAGGACAGCGAGATACCACCTTATACCAGTTAGAATGGCTCCTAACAAAAAATTAAAGACAGGGGATGTTGGTGAAGATGCAGTGACAAGAGAATGTTTATGTGCTGGGGGTGGGAATGTGAAGTAGAACAACCTCCATGGAACTCGCTGTGGAGATTTCACAAACAGCTAAAAGTAGACCTACCAGCCTATCCAGCAATTTTACTACTACCCAATGAAAAAGAATCATTCTATCAAAATGATATCTGTACGCCTATGTTTATTGCAGCATAATTCATGTTGGCAAAGATATAGAATCAAACTAAGTGAATAAAGAAAATGTGGTATGTGGATGGCACCAGTGGCTCAGTGGGTAGGGCACCAGCCCCATATACTGAGGGTGGTGGGTTCAAACCCAGCCTCAGCCAAACTGCAACAAAAAAATAGCAGGGCATTATGGTGGATGCCTATGGTCCCAGCTACTTGGGAGGCTGAGGCAAGAAAATCACCTAAGCCCAGGAGTTGGAGGTTGCTGTGAGCTGTGATGCTTTGGCACTCTACTGAGGGCGATAAAGTGAGACTCTGTCTCAAAAAAAGAAAGGAAGAAAGAAAGAAAGAAAGAAAGAAAGAAAGAAAGAAGGAAGGAAGGAAGGAAGGAAGGAAGGAAGGAAGGAAGGAAGGAAGGAAGGAAGGAAGGAAAGAAAGAAAGAAAGAGGGAGAGAGAAGGAAGGAGGGAGGGAAGGAAGGAAGGAAGGAAGGAAGGAAGGAAGGAAGGAAGGAGGAAGGAAGGAGAAGGAAGGAAAGACGGAAAGAAAGAAAGAAAGAAAGAAAGAAAGAAAGAAAGAAAGAAAGAAAGAAAGAAAGAAAGAAAGAAAGAAAGAAAGAAAGAAAGAAAGAAAATGTGGTGTGAATATCCACATACACATACTCCATGGGACTACCACTTAGCCATGAGACATGAGAAAGAATTAAATAATGTCCTTCACAGAGATTTGTATGGAAGTGAAGGCCATTATCCTAAATCAAGTTACTCAGGAGCAGAAAATAAGTGCCACAAATTCTTTCTTATAAATGAGAGGGAAGTTGCAGTTATACAAAGATATGCAGAGTGATATGACGGACACTGAAATACACTTTCACTGATGAAATGTATCTTTCGTGTACTATTCTGGGTATTGAAAGGTAGCAGTGAAGAAGACAGAAAAATTCTTGCATTTGTTAAGTTTGTTGGATGTTTCTGTACAGTTTTAGCCCCCAGCACAGAAAGAGAAACTTGGACCTTAGGATCAAGCAAACTAGAGACTGTAGTCCCTTCCACTGTTTCATAGTAAAGCAATAGCTAATTCTTCCACTGATTTTTCCATTTGGTTTAAGCCATTTAATGAACTAACGTACTTCAGGAAAGGTAAAGTCACATCCTCATTTTCACTGGAGTTAAAAGAATGAGAAGGATGCTAAAGACTTTTGTCTGATTCTGGCAAACTATATGGAGATTCATCTGTATGTAGTATAGCTTATGGATTACACCTGGCATTATTTCATTTTAATTTAAAGTAAAAGATGCATAGGTAGTTTTCATATATGTCAGACAGTGTCCTAGACACATTGAAAATATTCACTCACTTGATTCTTTGAAAAACACTATAAAGTAGATATGATATTATCAGAATTTTACACATAAAAAACAAAACCTCAGGCATAGAAGTTAGGTGCTTTGATGGTCACACAGCTAGCATGCAACACAGCCATGATTTGACTCTAAACAGTTGGGTTCCAGAGTCCACGTTCATAACTACCACAAATACTGCTTCTCACAAATTCGAGATGTTATATTTCTTGTGACCTTAAATGAACTTTATGGGGAAATATCAGAGCCATTTCTTTTGTTAGTTACTGGGAAAGAGTAACAATTTCTATAGCACTTCAAAATTTGCTAAACTGGTGGAGAGAAAGAGGATTGAACAAATCTAGTTCTGCAACTGTACTTTCAGAAACAACTAGAAAACCTCCATGTGAGTCTTTCTTCTTCAAGCTGTGGGAATATGTGTTTAATGGTTTATTGAGCCCTCACAGGTTTTTAAGCTATTACCTACCAGAAAGGTAGAGTGAGGTCCTCTGCAAATAAGGCCTTACTAAAAACTTCCAAACTACGGAAAAAAATTGTCAAAATCAACATTTTGGAACTCTGAAAATTAACCAATGGCATACAGCATTCTGAGGAGCATTTATTAAAAAAAAAAAAAAAAAAACCTGCTAAATTTAGGTGAGAACAGTGAGACTTGTGATATTCTGATTTGACCTATTCTCATCCTCAACTTTCTAATTTTATAGTTGCCTCAAAAGCTGATAGCCACTAATTTATGAGTCATTTGAGGGTGTAGATAGATCTGGAGCTCCTAAGGAAAACTGTTCTCAGGGCATGGTCACTATCTGACTAGTCTCAGAGACCCTTGGAAAAGTGCCATTTGCAGGTTGTTGTCATTATGTGACCAGACCTGGAGCTTTCTCCATGGGGAATCCTATTCCCAGGGAATTTGTTGAAAGGATCAAAGGGGATTGCTTAACATCTCAATTTCCCAATGCTGCAAATGTGATTTGAGGACAAACAAGAGCAAGGCCAAAGCATTGAAAGGAAGATCTGTAGAATGAGATGTTCTGGGGGCTTTAAACCAAAGCAATATACAATTTTAATGGAATCCCTATTAAAGCTCTACTGTCATACTTTAAAAATCTTGAAATCATCATACTTCATTTTATATGGAATCAGAAAAAAACCTCGAATAGCCAAGACATTACTCAGAAATAAAAACAAAGCAGGAGGAATCACGCTACCAGACCTCAGTCTATACTATAAATTGATAGTGATCAAAACAGCATGGTACTGGCACAAAACCAGAAAAGTAGATGTCTGGAACAGAATAGAGAACCAAGAGATGAATCCAGCTACTTACCATTATTTGATCTTTGACAAGCCAATCAAAAACATGCAGTGGGGAAAAGATTCCTTATTTGACGAATGGTGCTGGGTGAACTGGCTGGCAACCTGTAGAAGACTGAAAGTGGACCCACACCTTTCACCAGTAACTAAGACAGACTCTCACTGGATTAAAGGTTTAAACATAAGACATGAAACTATAAAAATACTAGAAGAAAGTGCAGGGAAAACTCTTGAAGAAATTAGTTGGGGTGAGTATTTCATGAGGAGGACTCCCCGGGCAATTGAAGCAGCTTCAAAAATACACTACTGGGACCTGATCAAACTAAAAAGCTTCTGCATAGCCAAGAACACGGTAAGTAAAACAAGCAGACACACCTCAGAGTGAGAGAAGTTATTTGCAGGTTATGTCTCCAACAAAGGTTTAATAACCAGAATCCACAGAAAACTCAAATGTAGAAACAAGAAAAGAACAAGTGATCCCATTGCAGGCTGGGGAAGGGACTTGAAGAGAAACTTCTCTGAAGAAGACAGGTGCACAGCCTACAGACATATGAAAAAATGCTCAGCATCTTTAATCATCAGAGAAATGCAAATCAAAACTACCTTGAGATACCATCTAACTCCATTAAGACTAGCCCAAATCACAAAATCCCAAGACCAGAGATATTGGCGTGGATGTGGAGAAAAGGGAACACTTCTACACTGCTGGTGGGAATGCAAATTAATACATTCCTTTTGGAAAGACGTATGGAGAAAACTTAGAGATCTAAAAATAGATCTGCCATTCAATCATATAATTCCTCTACTAGGTATATACCCAGAAGACCAAAAATCATATTATAACAAAGATATTTGTATCAGAATGTTTATTGCAGCCCAATTCATAATTGCTAACTCACAGAATAAGCCCAAGTGCCCATGGATTCACGAATGGATTAATAAATTGTGATATATGTACACTATGGAATATTATGCAGCCTTAAAGAAAGATGGAGACTTTACCTCTTTTATGTTTACATGGATGGAGCTGGAACATATTCTTCTTAGTAAAGTATCTCAAGAATGGAAGAAAAAGTATCCAATGTACTCAACCCTACTATGAAATTAATTTATGGCTTTCACATGAAAGTTATAACCCAGTTATAACCTAAGAATAGGGGGAAAGGGAAGAGGGAGGGGAGGGAGGGGGGAGGGTGAATGAAGGGAGGGTGATTGGAGGGATTACACCTGCGGTGCATCTTACAAGGGTACATGTGAAACTTAGTAAATTGTAGAATATAAATGTCTTAACGCAATAACTAAGAAAATGCCAGGAAGGCTATGTTAACCAGCGTGATGAAAATGTGTCAAACTGTTTTTAAAACCAGTGTATGGTGCCCCATGATCGCATTAATGTACACAGCTATGATTTAATAATTAAAAAAAATTACAGGGATAGAAATGGGGGGACTCTCCATTCTGGAACTTTTCCCCATTTCCAACACCACTTAATTTAGAATTGGAAAATCCATGTAAGGGGAAACCTCTTACTAAACCCAGGGTCTTTTCCACTTAAAACTGAGATGTGTTCCTTCCTTCTGTGGCGTGTACTGTCCTTTAATAAACTTTGCCCTTTTGCACACTTGTAAAAAAAAAAAAAGTAAGACGATTTCTGGCATTCTAGCAAACAGCACACAGGTGAAGGCCTATGTACATGCAGGGAAGAGAGGTCTGAATCTGTCATTGCTGGTTAACATGGAGGTTTTGCCCAGGCAGGTAGAGGAGGCTAAGTCAGAACTGTAAACATCCATGATAATAGAAGGTGTGTCCCGACACCAACACATAGATGAGCTCAACATAAGGACTAAAACTAATGCTTCAAGGAGTTTAATGATATCTCTAACCATCTCATTGGATGACCGCTAAATTAATTCAGCAGATACTTCCACAGTTACATAATACAAAGAACATAAGACACTACAGAATTAGTCTAGGAAAGTCACCAAGCAAATAAACAGTAATAACAATACTGACAACAAAAATATCAACAATAGACTCTAGATTATGTGGGCCTAAATAATGGAAAAATATCTCATGTTCATGGATTGAAAGACTTAATATTTTTAAGATGGCAATACTACCCAAAGTGATCTAAAAATTTAATGGAATTCTTATCTAAATCTCAATGCTCAATTTTTGGCTGAATGGGAAAACTTTACTCTAAAATTTATAGGAAATGGCAAGAGTTCCCAAATAGTTAAAACAATCTTGAAAAGGGAAAACAAATTTGGAAGAGTTACAGTTCTCAATTCCAAAACCTACTACAAAGTTAAAGTAATTAAAACAATGTGGATCTGGCATAAATATAAACATATAGATCAATGGAATAAAATTAATAGTTCAGACATAAATTCCCATGCCTCTATAATCAATTGATTTTGCCAAGAGTACAAAGATTATTTCATGGGAGAATATCGTCTTGATCACAAACAGTAATGGGATAACTGAATATCTACCTACAAATAAATTTTGTTGGACTGCTAGCTAATAATAGATTCAAATATTAACTAAAAATGGGTCAACAAATCTAAATATAAAAGCCCATCCTATACAACTCAGAATAAAATATAGAGATATGCCCTGAGGACCTTGGATTTAGCAACGAATTCTTAGAAGTGAGACCAAGAACACAAGCAATAAAAGAGACATATATTGTACTTCATCAAAACTGGAAACTTTTGTGCATCAAAAACATTATCTAGAAAGAAAAAAAAATCTACAAAATGGAAGTATGTGCTAATCATATAACTGATAAGGAATTTTTATACAAAATATATAACTCACTCTTAAACTCAGTAAGAAAGTACAAAAACGACCCAATTTAAAAATGGGAATTGAACGGGAATAGTTATTCAAAATGTATATAGAAGTGGCCTAGATATCCATTAAAAGCATGATTTCACCAGGGAAACACAAATCTAAACCAAAAGGAGATGTCAGCTCATACTCTCTAAGCTGGTTAAAAACTAAGTTGGAAAATAAGAAGCATTTCTGAGGATGTGGAGAATTTGGCACCTCATACATTGTGGGAATGTGAAATCGCTCAATCACTTTAGAAAAGTAATTTTTCATAATGTTCAACGTCAAGTTATTCTGTGACCAGGCGATTTCACCATAGATATATCTTACACAGGGGAACTGAGAACATATTTCCATACAAACATTTGTACAGAAAATTTTATGTCAGCATTAAGCAATAATAATCATTATAATAAAAACAACTCCAATGCTCATCAGTGGGTGAATAAACAAATGTTTATGTTCATACAATGAAATGTTCTTCTGTAAAAATAGAGTAACGAAACCTGTTATACATAGATGAAGCTTGAAAGCTGGTTACAAAGGACCACATATTCTATGATTCAATTTGTATGAAATGTCCAGCAAAAACAAATCTAAAATCAGAGAATGAATTGGTGATTCCTTGGGCATGAAGAGGTGGTATGATAAGGAATAACTGCTAATGGCTATGGGTTTTCTTTTGGGGATGACAAAAATGTTCAAACATGAAATTGTAGTGATGGCTAGAAAACTCTTTAAATATGCCCCAAATCATTTAATTCTACACTTTCGGTAATTTTTTTGGTACTTAAATTATATCTTAATAAAGGTTTTTAATATAAAAGTTCCTTATGTTTTCATCTTTCTACATTTTATCATTATCTGAATTTATTTTATTGTTAAGAAAAACCCATGGGGTGGCACCCGTGGCTCAAAGGAGTAGGGCACCAGCCCCGTATGCCAGAGGCGGCAGGTTCAACCCCAACCCTGGTCAAAAACTGCAAAAAAAAAAAAAAAAAAGAAAAACCCATGAAAAAAGGTTAAGACTCAGAGTATACAAAAAACTTTACAATGCCAAACAAACAACCCAATTAAAAATTGGCAAAGGACATGAACAGATATTTCTCCAAATAAGACATACAAATGGCCAATAAGCACATGAAAAGAAATTAAGCATCACAACTCATTAGGAAAATGCCAAATCAAAACTCCAGCTTCAGTGGGGTACCTAGAATACACAAATTCATGGAGACAGAACATAGATTACAAGTGACCCCCGACCTAGGGTTGAGGAGTTGGAAGTTAGTATTCGATGGTTAATAGATTTTCTGTTTGGGGCAGTGAAAATGTTTTGGAAGTAGTGGTGATGGTTACACAACATTATGAATATAATTAAGGCAACAGAATTTTACACCACTTAAAGATAGTTATGACATGATAAATTCTATGTTACATATATTTTATCATAATGAAGAAAAATTAAAAGTGGGCTCCATGACTCATGCCTGTAATCTTAGCAGTTTGGGAGATTGAGACTAGAGGAACACTTAAGGTTAGGTGTTTGAGATCATCCTGAGCAAGAGAGAGACCCTCATTTCCACCAAAAATAGAAAAACGTAGCCAGTGTGGTGACAGGTGCCTGCAGTCCCAGCTACTCAGGAGGCCGAGGCAGGAGGATCATTTGAGTCCAGCAGTTTGAGGTTGCTGTGAGCTGTGATCACATCATTGCGTTCTACTCAGGGTTACAAAACATGACTCTGTCCTGCCCCCAAAACAAAAAAACACACCCCAAAACCAACAATGGCAAAAAAGTAAGTTTCTCCAGCTCTCCTGAGTTTTATACCATCATTCATTTAGCAACATCTAAAAGCTCTCTCTTATGCCTTGAATAACTCCAGTTACCCTTTAAAGTTATTTTAAATGTATTTGATCTCTGGAAAGGAAGAAATTATAAAGTCTCCATATTATGTTAACCTTTCTCATGCTTAAAATTTATTACAAACATCAATTTTTCTTTCCCATCCAAAATCAGCACAAAGTGTTTTCTTGTGTTGTTTTTATTTTGTTTGCTGGAATCCCTGCACAGCACCAGGTGTTTTGATCTCTTCTAAAACATCTTATATTTCAGTCTTTTTCCTGTACCAGAAATTTTTCTTTGTTTGAACTTTCTTTATTTCTCTTGGGTTAAAGGCAAACTATAAAATAGGAATAATGTGAAAAGTCCCTAATACATTGGGAAAGCTAATTTTTTAATGAAAATTCCATATGTCTGATTTTTTAAATAAATAATAAACAAAATAGTATGCATGGCCCTTTTTTTTTTTTTTTGCCTTCCCTTACAACTTTAATTCTCAATTTATTTGTATTCCTAATTTGCAGTACACATTTATTGTTCTTAAGAAATTGCAAATAAGTAGTCAGTGTCAAATTCTAATTTGTAACATCTAATCACTTCTCTAAAATGTCTTTTAAGTGTAAATTCCATCTCGCTAAGTGCCGGCCATCTCCCTTGGTGTCTGCCATGGAATTAATAAAATGCCCACTAGTCTATCTCTTTATGTCAGACATGCCCTTTATCTCTCAGGGTTCTAGTAGAAATTAATAAGATCATTGTTTAGTGATCTTTGAAGATTCACATTGTAGAAGAGCTATACAAAAAGTGACCAAAAAATTACGCTATGAATTTGCTTCTAAAAAGAGAATTTTTTGATTTTTAGTAAATTTTAATTTAAAAGAATGGATTCAGTCATTGGAAAAATAAATGGCAATAGTCAAAGCTGGAATGTTCTTACTGATGATAACTATACAGAAAATGCTGAGGGTGGTGGAGAATTTAAACTATCACAAGGTCTAAGGCAAACAAAACTAAAAATGATACACAGGTTATAACACTCAAACAATTATTAATTTATTATTTTAAAGTAATATCCATTTTGTCATAATAATACTACTTAATTATGCTTAGATTATTTTAAAAAACACAAATTAAGAAGAGAAAATTATCTATATCTCACAACGCAGAATTCTGTCAATATTTTGCCATGTTTTTCTTGATTTTTTTTTACTACATATAGAATGCATAGGTTATGTATATATATAGAGAGAGAGCCTATATAGATATTGAATGATACAAAGTAAATTCTAAGTTTCAAGTAACATGTGTTAATTTTGAAGATTTTTTAAGTTATATTATACTACAGAATGTCATACTATATAGGAATATCAAACCAAAAGATAAACTTACAGATGAAGTCATCAAGATTTCTACTATTGTTAATACTTTGGTACAATTTAGCAAAAGGTCTTGTCATATATTTTAAAGTATTCTGTTTTCCTTTAAACATAGGTTTTTTGTTTTTTTTTTTTTTGGTGATTTTATTACATGAAAATAGGTGTTTATTATACAGAAATCGGGCAATGAAGACATGTGAAAGGAAATAAATTAACAATTGTGAATGATTCCACCATAGAGATACCACTGCTAACACTCTGAATTATAGTTCTCTATATCATCTGACCCACAATTACATATGTATGTGTGTGTGTGACATACAAATACATGTAGACGTAGGCACACACATATCCACATATCAGTAAATAAATGCTGTTTATAGTATTGTGAAATTAAATAATTTAAACTTAAAAAATTTAAATCTAAAGCTGTCAGAACTTTAAATTATTCTGATTCTTGATAGGAATGTGGCCGTGCAGCCTGAGTAACATGGCATACAGTGGCAACTTCTGCCCTCTTTTTTCCTATAAATAATTGGGAAAACCAAGCAGAAATTAGAATTCCTTGGATCATGGCCTTTCTTCACAGAATGATAAAGCAATCTTCCTCAGAATGTAGCAATCTGTAATAGATCAAATCATTGTGCTGTGTGCCCTGGTCTTATATGGAAAATGTAATAAATAACTGCTCAAACTTCCCTCTTTCTACATAAGTGAAACCTAACTTCTCCACTTTCGGATGCTAACCCCATTCATTGCAGTCAATGTTTCTTAAACTTTGTGCTTGAATAAATTTCATACTTAGTTGCATTCTCTGCATCTAATTTTATTATTTCTTTTGAAGATAGGATCTCACTGTTTTGGCCAGGCTGGTCTCAAACTCCAGGCCTCCAGGGATGCCCTTACCTTGACCTTCCAAGATGGCAGGATGTGAGCCCCTGTGCTCAGCTTGAATCTCATCATTTAAGGCTAGCATTTTAACAAGCACAAAAGACAGGAAGTGAGCCTTCAGGTCTCCCCATCACCCCATTGACAGCCAGAGCCCTGATTTTTGCACAAACAACTTTCACTCATCCAACCTCACCAGAGTCAGCAAGAATCTCTGGTAAAGTCCCTTCACAGCCCAGACTTGGCTGAGAGTCCAGACTTTATTTACACAACGCACATTTCTAACTTGATGTGGTTGGAACTAACATGCTATTGCAAGGTGGAAGCTTTATTGGTTCTCCAGTGATTCTGTTAATCACTAATGATTTCCACTTTTTTTCCCCTGAGGCTAAAATTTTATTTAAAATTACTAAAGTCTTTCAACCTTTTCCCTCATTTGAAATTTTGGTAAAGGAGAGAAAATAGTTTCTTTCTGAAAACAGGAAGTTAATCTTTGTTGCTTAAGTGAAAAATCTGTAACCTTTAAAAGTGACCAGATTCAAAAAAAAAAAGGAGGATGGACCATATTCTGAGCCTCAGTTTAATTGAGAAATCTAACTTTCATCCTGAATGGCCAGGCTAATAAAATATTTTCTATGAAGATGAGATAAAGTCTCAAAGATAAGACATTTTTCCTTCCCACCAAAGATGCCATAGGTAAGTAAGGTTTGGGGGGAGTGTTGGAGATTTTTCAATCACAAAGTAGACCTGCCATTCAATCCTACAATTCCTCTACTAAGTATATCTAAAAGACCAAAAATCACTTTACAAATAAGATATTTGCACCAAAATGTTTATTGCAGCCCAATTCATAATTGCCAAGTCATGGAAGCAGCCCAAGTACCCATCAACCCATAAATGGGTTAACAAACTGTGGTATACGTACACCATGGAATATAATGCAGCCTTAAAAAAGATGGAGACTTTACCTCTTTTATGTTTACATGGATGGAGCTAGAACACATTCTTCTTAGTAAAGTATCTCAAGAGTGGAAGAAAAAGTATCCAATTGTATTCAGAACTATTATGAAACCAATTTATAATCACCCACACTTTCATATGAAAGATAAAACACAACTATAGCCCACGATGAAGGAGGGAAGAGGAGGAGGAAGGAGGGGAGGAGCGATGGAAGGAGGGTAAACAGTAGGACCACATCTAGGGTACATGTCAAATCTATTTAGTGTAGAGTATGAATGTCCTAACAAAAATTAAGTAAATGAGACGAAGGCTATGTTAACCAGTTTGATGTAAGCATTCCAAATTGTATATAAAATCAGCACATTATACCCCATAAATGCATTAATGTATATAGTTACAATTTAATTAAAAAATATATTTTAAAAGTGAAATCATCTCATAGAGAATCCTTTAAGAAGAATATAAAGGAAAACTTACTTAATCTGGGGGTCACATATAAAGCCTGGTCAAATGGTGCCTTAAGTATCCAAGTTTCCTGGGACCTCCATGATATGTAAAAGAGAAGAATTTCTAGTCTACTGGGAAGGTTAAAAAAAAAAGGAGGCCGAGTACAGTGGCTCATGCATGTAATCCCAGCACTCTGGGATGCTGAGGCAGGTAAATTGCTTGAACTAGGGAGTTTTGAACAAGAGTGAGACCCCTTCTAAAAAAAACTAGCTAGGTGTTATGGTGGGCATCTGTTGCCCCAGCTATTCGGGGGGCTGAGGCAAGAGGATCTCGCTTGAGCCTAAGAGTTTGAGGTTGCTTTGATCTGTGATGCCACAGCACTCTACCAAAAATGACAAAAGGAGATTCTGTCTCCAAAAAAAAAAAAAAGGGAAGAATGACTCAAAAGTAAAACCTCAAGGAGCTATTCCCACAAACAGTACATCAATCCAAAATAACTCTTGCTAGATCTTTTGGTCATTCAGAAGGGTGGTCTAACTAATGGGCAGTCATACTTCTGAAACCCACCCTTCTCCCTGCAGGAGAGATCTACTGTTAGAAACAACAATGGGATTTATGTTTAACACTTGTGGCACATCTTCATGCAAATGTTTAGAAATGGTCTCATGCAAATATTTAGAAATGTTTAGAATGCAAATGTTTAGAATTCACAGAAACCCCAAATTACAATGGCCCAAATGGGGTACATTTGAAATTCCTAATCTATTTTGTCTGTGTGTTCAACTAGCAAAAGGTAGCCCTAAAATAAAATAATACAAAATAACTTGGAGAGATATTTTTCATGATACTTAGAAGTTTCTCAAAGAACTTCATTTTTTTTTCCTTTTTCTTTTCTTTCTTTCCTTCTTTCTTTCTTTCTTTTTTTTGAGACACATCTATAGTGGAAAATCTACATTAATAAAATAAACCTCCAGGCTTTCTCTAAAGTCCTCCCCCTTATCCAAAACTAGGAAAGATGAATTCAGCCCCAGGCCTGCCATCTGTTTTTTTCTAAGAGCTGCTACCTGTGAAGCTTCATTTATATGAGATCTCTTTGCTTAATCCCCTCTTTCTCTCCTTTCCACTCAAACCTTTCTTGCCTCACTCCAAATTCCTATTATTTCTGTAACAGCAACATGGGGTACAAGTGTCAGTCATCTAGGCCTTCTTTGAGTTTTCATATTTTGTGTGACTCTTTTGTACACATTAATAAATTTTGTATGCCTTCTTCCTAGCAATCTAAGACCTACTCAGGGAATGGGTTTTCTGCCTAGAGAGCCACATTGGGTCACGCTGGCCTTACAAAGATGTGTGGACCTCTTGCTGTATTCAAACCCCAAATCTCTTCTCACAAACATGGAATCTAGATGAGCTTGGGGTTGAACTATGATTTGCCTTATGTATGTGGTGGATTTAGTATTAGACTGTCTTTAGTGTTTTTAAGACAATGCTTCCAAACAGGAAAAGAAGATTTATGTTTGAAATAAGGCAGTGTTCCTATAAGCTGCCCCTCAGGTTTTGCTAGTCCTTGGGGAAGGAACCTCATCTTCTCTTTGAAAGTCACATGGAAGAAGAGACTGCTTAGAGTCAGGGTAAATACTTCAAGGTGATTTAGGACCCTTTACAGATACTCTAACTGTGGTCTCACTCACTGGAATCTATAGCTACCCTGGGGATCAGGGTAAGGCTAAGAGTCACCACTGTCCAACAGTACTACAGAGATCTCATGGCAAATTTTGAAGCAAGCAAAGGGAATTTTGTTTTCCTGCTGCCTTTCCTTTTTCAAAACTCTTAGCATTCATATTCTTCCCAGACCTTCTTATTCAGTGGTATCTATCCTGCCCTATCCTCACACACAGCAGAAGTGACTCACTCTCAGGCAGAGGTCAATTGTGAAAAGAGCGCTCTAAGAAATCAGAAAAGGCAGTCCCTGATGGTGTGGTTTCTGGGACCGTAACAGGTGGTTGAAGTAGATGTTTTAGAAGTGAAAAGTTCTTGAAGATCCTTGATTCTAGTCACTTTCTGCACTATAGTTTCGTGGAATTATATTCTCTCTAATTATATTGTAATACTGTATTATGCCGATGCCTTTGGGTGCCTTGAAGAACTGTGCCTACCCAGCACAAATGACTGACTATAATAAAGAAGCAGTTAGAAACTTGAATTTGGAATTAGATAGGCTTAGCATTTACTCTGTACCAAGAACAGGCTATCCCTGACTGCCATGTCTAAAATAGCATCCTCACCGCTTTCCATCTTCCTGTGTTGCTCTTTTAGTGATTCCTCATTAACTGATGTCTAACATTTTATGTATACTGTATATCCATGAGGACTGATCTTCCATTGCCAAGTTGTCATGCTGTTATCCTGCACCTTCACTTCAAGCGTGTTCTCCAAATAGAGAATGGACCATTTGCTGTATCAGGTGTTAGCAAACTTGCTCTAACTTTTGCAGGCCACACGGTCTCTGTCACAAGTCAACTCTGCTTCGATACAGAGGGAAAGCAGCACAAACAATCTATAAATAAATAAAGTGTCGCTGTGCCCCACTTAAATTTATTCATGGAGTCTGACACTTGAATTTTGTACTTTTTTCTTGTGTGTCAGGAAAAACTATTTTTACTTTGTTCTTTTCCCCCAACATTTGAAAAATGTAAAATATATTCAGTTATCAGGTAGCACAAACAGGTGGTGGCCAGGACTTGGCTTTCAGCCTCTAGTTTGCTGACTCCTGATCAGTATGGTGAGGTGGGTTGACTATTTAGATTAAATAAAAAAATAAATAAAATTGACACCAGTCAAACTGAATTTCTGACTAAAGACTGAACTAATGTTAAAGTCACAATATTTCATTACTAATGATTGCCACTAGTCAATTGATATTTATACTTGATAACTACTAATAACTAATTACTAGTTGTAAGACTGGTAATCAATCTCTGTATTTTTTTTTTCGTTGTTTGTTTGTTTTTTATTAAATCATAGCTGTGTACATTAATGCGATCATGGGGCACCATACACTGGTTTTATAGACCGTTTGACACATTTTCATCACACTGGTTAACATGGCCTTCCTGGCAGTTTCTTAGTTATTGTGTTAAGACATTTATATTCTACATTTACTAAGTTTCACATGTACCCTTGTTAGATGCACTGCAGGTGTAATCCCACCAATCTTCCTCCCTCCACCCATCATCCCCCTTCCCTCCCCTCCCTCTCCCCCTTCTCCCTATTCTTGGGTTAAAACTAGGTTATAGCTTTCACATGAAAGCCATAAATTAGTTTCATAGTAGGGCTGAGTACATTAGATACTTTTTCTTCCATTCTTGAGATACTTTACTAAGAAGAATATGTTCCAGCTCCATCCATGTAAACATGAAAGAGGTAAAATCACCATCTTTCTTTAAGGCTGCATAATATTCCATAGTGTACATATACCACAGTTTATTAATCCATTCGTGGATCAATGGGCACTTGGGTTGTTTCTATGACTTAGCAATTATGAATTGGGCTGCAATAAACATTCTGGGTCAAATATCTTTGGTGTAATGTGATTTTTGGTCTTCTGGGTATATACCTAGAAGAGGAATTATAGGATTGAATGGCAGATCTATTTTTAGTTCTCTAAGTGTTCTCCAAACATCTTTCCAAAAGGAATGTATTAATTTGCATTCCCACCAGCAGTGTAGAAGTGTTCCCTTTTCTCCACATCCATGCCAACATCTCTGGTATTGGAATTTTGTGATGTGGGCTAATCTTACTGGAGTTAGATGATATCTCA
>CAUYPK010005373.1:0-11048 GCA_963574355.1 Loris lydekkerianus | reverse complement strand
GAAGCAGTATCAAAAATACACTATTGGGACCTGATCAAACTAAAAAGCTTCTGCACAGCCAAGAACATAGTGAGTAAAGCAAGCAGACAGCCCTCAGAATGGGAGAAAATATTTGCAGGTTATACCTCTGATTAAGGTCTAATAACCAGAATCCACAGAGAATTCAAATTTATTAGCAAGAAAAGAACACGTGATCCCATTTCAGGGTGGGCAAGGGACTTAAACAGAAACTTCTCTAAAGAAGACAGACGCAAAATCTACAAACACATGAAAAAAAGCTCATCATCCTTAATCATTAGAGAAATGCAAATCAAAACTACTTTGAGATATCACCTAACCCCAGTAAGAGTAGCCCACATAACAAAATCCCCAAACAAAAATGTTGGCGTGGATGTGGAGGAAAGGGCACACTTCTACACTGCTGGTGGGAATGCCCACTAATACGTTCCTTCTGGAAGGGTGTTTGAAGAACACTTAGAGACCTAAAAATAGACCTGCCATTCGATCCTATAATCCCTTTACTAGGTTTATACCCAGAAGACCAAAAGTCACAATATAATAAAGACATCTGTACCAGAAGGTTTATTGTAGCCCAATTCATAATTGCTAAGTCATGGAAGAAGCCCAAGTGCCCATCGACCCACGAGTGGACTAGCAAATTGTGGTACATGTATACCATCAAATACTGTGCAGCCTTAAAGAAAGATGGAGACTTTATCTCTTTCATGTTTACATGCATGGAGCTGGAACATATTCTTCTTAGCAAAGTATCTCAGGAATGGAAGAAAAAGTATCCAATGTACTCAGCCCTACTATGAAGCTAAATTATAGCTTTCACTTGAAGGCTATAACCCAACTATTACACAAGACTATGGGGAAAGGGCAAAGGAAGGCGAAGCGAGGGGGGAGGTTTTAGTGGAGGGAGGGTAATGGGTGGGGTCACATCTATGGTGCATCTTAGAATGGGTACATGTGATTGCACTAATGTACACAGCTATGATTTAACAATAAAAAATTTTAAAAAAGAAAAACTTTCTTCTTCTTTTTTTTTTTTTTTTTTTTTTTTTTTCTTCCAATGAGACAGACTCTTACTCTGTTGCCCAGTCTAAAGAGTCATGGTATCAGTTTAGCATACAACAACTTCCAAATATTGGGTTGAAGGGATCCTTTTGCCTCAGCCACTTGAGTAGCCAGAACTACATGCAAGTGCCACAAGGCTTGGCTACCTTTTCTATTATAGTAGAAATTGGGTGGGCGATAAGGGGGTAAGGGTGTCTTCCAGTTACTCAGGCTTGTCTTCTACACCTTAGCTGAGGGGATCAGTCCACCTTGGGCTGAGAGAGCTTCCAAATATTTCAGTCATGCTTATATAAATTTATTGAGCTCTAGAAAAAAAAAATGACCCTTTCTGGGGCTTTCAGGTATATTCAATCCTCAAGCCCCTATGACACCTATGGGTTATATGACGAGTATTATGCATATATGTGGTGGCAGACATCACCAAAATGATGCACAGAAGTTTTATTTTTTCTTGTCAGGTTTCATTAGTGTTTGTGTAATTAATGTGTTGCCCAACATAACTCTTCTCCTTCCTATGTGGCTAAGAGAAGTCAAAACCTCCTAACACTGTGGTGAGGAATGTTGGAACTTTGCAGATAGGCTGATATTTCCAATGATCTTCATAAAGAACTGGAGCCATTGAGGACACCACTGGACATAATGCCTATCCTGATGTTAACAGAGGACGTTCAGTGAGACAACTACATTTAAAATCGAGCCTATTCTAGAGAAATAGTAAAAAATCCATGAAAGTAGAACTGAGAATTATGCTACATACCTGTAAGGTCAGTGAAATCAGTGGCTGTTGTTTGTGCTTGGGTTCTTGGTCTACAATATCCCATGGCAGCAGTAAGCATAAACCACACTTCCATTTTCCTACAAATTTATGACTTGAAAAGGAAAGAAAGTCTTTGAATACCATTGCAAACAGATACAAAGAACTTTGATGAAGCAGGAATTGAGTGTGGAGAAAAGAATGCCTCTCTTTTGTATCAGTTTGAAACACAAGAAGAACTACAAGAAACTCTGATACCCATTACCCAGTATTAGTAGGAATAAGGCTATGCTTGAGGATGGCAACACAGGGCAACACCATTGTGATGTCATCCAATGTGACCATGGAGTGACTTGATCCTGCAATGTCTTGGGATCCAGGCTTGTGGTCAAAGTTACTAAGTGGCCTTTTCAGCTCACTTCAGCTGGTGTCCCTGAAGGGTTTGGAACAGGAAACTTGTCAGGCCTCCATCCCAGAGAGAGAGAAATATTCTCCCATTTGTGCCTTGTTGATTCTAATGACAGGTGAGAATATGGCACTAGGTTGACAGAACAGTTGAGATTTTGTACAGCACTGTGACTCTAGGTGCATCACAGCTGACCAAACTGGATGGAATAACTTAAGTAGGACACTATTTCAAAGACCTGTTTTGACACATATCTAAAAAGATCTATTTTATAGAAGCTTAAAATTTTCCTATGCCTGTCTACTGCCTCAAATTGGTCATAGCTTCAGAGGTTTTAAAACATGTCCACTTTGCTTAAACTATCAAGGTAATTCTGGTCTTTTTGATGATGAAAACATTTGCTGTTTTCATTTGTGTGTGTGTGTGTGTCTGTGTGTGTGTGTGCATTCTTGAGGTACAGTTTGTCTATGTGGCCAAGACTAGACTTACATGGCCTAAGCCTAGATCATAGCAATCTCAAACTCCTGAATTCAGGCAATCCTCCTGCCTCACCTACCAAGTGGCTAGGACTATAAACCATGCCACAATGCCTAAATAATTCTTCAATTTTGTAGTAGAGGCAGGGTCTGAATCTTTGTCAGTCTGTTCTCAGAACCACCTAGATCAACATTTCCACTAGTCAAAGCTTCCCAGATCTCTAGGATTATAGGTGTGAGCCACTAGCATTGATCATTTTCTTTTTCTTTGTTTCCCTCCCTTCCTCCCTCCCTTTATCCCTTCTACCTCCCATATTCTCTCTGTCTCTCTCCTTTTTTAACATTTTTTCAACCCTTTCTTCCCTCTCTCTCACTTTCACTCTGTCTTCTACACATTCAGGGAAACGACTTTATTAATAGTAACAAATGAGCAGTGGGAAGGGATTCCTGAAAGTATAGTCTTGAATTATATATTTTAAATGGGTGAATTGTGTGATGTGTGTATTATATCTGAATAAAGATGCTATTTTTTAATCTATGGGATATTATCTATTGTGAAAATAGAGAGAAACCTTCATCAAAACAAAACCATGGATGAGAACCATAGCTCACACCTATTATCCTAGCACTTTAAGAGACCCATCCAGGAAGGTCACTTGAATCTAGGAGCTCCAGACCAGACTGAGCAACTTAGTGAGACCCCACTTATCAAAAAAAATAAAAAGCAAACTTTACCCATCAGTGGTGGCATGTGCCTGTACTCCCAACTGCTTAGGAGGATAAAGGTAGGAGAATCACTTGAGGTAAGCATGATTTGTTGCCTTGAGGTATGATGGTACCACTGTATATTTTTCTGGGGCAAAGGGGAAAACATGGGGTCACATTTATAAGCAATAGACTGTACATCTGCAGAAAAAGTCTGATTACAAAGAACATATAACACTAAACATGTTCACTACATTTTATTTCTTACCAGTAAATTGAGTCTTGTTCAATGAGGGAAAATCAACTAATAGAATGAACTACATTAATAGAACAAAGAAGAAAACCACATGATCATGTCAAGAGACAGAAAAGCCATTTGATAGTTGCAACATATCTTGCAGATGAAAGTAATTTAAGAAACTAAGACTAGAAGGGAACTTCTTAAGTAGTATAAATGGAATCTATAGATGATTGGATAGGTATAAAATGCTATGTTCATCTGATGGAATATTTTTAAACATTAAAAAGGAATGAAGTGAATATTTATGTTACAATATGAATAAACCTTAAAAACATGATAAGAGGAAAAGGCCAGTTACTAAAAACCACATATACTCTAATTGAACTTAAAACATCCAGACAAGGACAAACTACTAAAAGCAGAGGACAGGTGGGGGAGATGATGGGAAATGTGAAAGTGACCGCTAGTAGGTATTGAATTTCTCTGGGTGATAGGAGAAGTAAAAGTTCTAAAATTAGATTGTGCATTTCCCTACATACAGTAACTAAGAAAATGCCATGAAGGCTACGTTGAACAATTTGATGAGAATATTTCAGATTGTACATGAAACCCGCACATTGTACCCCTTGATTGCATTAATGTACACAGCTATGATTTAACAATAAAAATAAATAAATTTAAAAAAACTAAAATAAAATTAGATTGTGATGATAGCTGTAAAATTCAGCGAATATACTAAGAAACACAGAATTGGACACTTTTAAAGGATGAACTACATATTTCAATAAAGGTACTTAAATATGTTTTCCAAATCTTTTAGTGCTCAAGATGCTCCCAGCATAAGAATTACCTAGATAGTGAGAGTGCCTGAGGAGACAGTCAATCCTATCTCCATGCTCACACTCACACTACCATGAATTGACATAGAAGGCACATTGTTCTGTACTATTGAAGGTGGGACTTTTTTTTCTTTGAGACAGAGTCTCCCTCCTTCACCTTGGGTAGAGTGCCCTGATGTCATTGTAGTGAACAGCAATCTCCACCTCATTGGCTGAAGACATCCCATTGACATCCCATCTCAGCCTCAGTCTCCTGTATATCCAGGTGTACAGGTGCTCCCCACCCCACAATGCTAGGTTACATTTTACTACCCACTTCTGCTTCCAAGATTGTTAGAATTACAGGAGTTAGCCACCACTCCAGGAGTGTTAGAATTAGAGATGTGAGCCACAACTCCATGCCTTGAAGGTGTTATAGTTTTTCTTTCATCTTTTATATTTTTATTTCATTTTTATTTTTTCAATTTTTTTTGTTTTTATGAAATTATAACTGCATACATGTATGCATTTAAGGGGTTAATGTATTAATTTGATATACAATGTGAAATGCTTACATCGAACTGATCAAAAGAGCCATCACAATTATATTCCTTTCTCAATCATTTTGAAATATACCATTGTATCAAGCACATTTGGTGAGGTCCCTCCCAAAACCTTCCCTCCTCCAGCCTCCCCATTCCTTCCTGTCCCTCTCCTCTACCCTTCTACTTTCTGGACTATAGTTATGTTGTGCCATTTGTATGAACGTATAAGTGATTCTATATCGAATTCATAGTAGTATTGAGTACATTGGATACTTATTTTTCCATTCTTGAAATACTTTGCTAAGAAGAATATGTTCCAGATCCATCCAGGTGAATGTAAATAATGTGAAGTCTGCATCTTTTTATGGCTTCAGAGTAGTCCATGATGTACATATACCACAATTTGTTAATCCATTCCTGGGTTGATGGGCACTTGGGCTGTTTCCATGTCTTGTTAATTATGAATTGGACTGTAATAAATATCCTGATGCAAATGTCTTTGTTGTAAAATGATTTTTGATCATTTGGTTATCTACCTAGTAGAGGAATTGTAGGATCCAATGGTAAGTCTACTTTTAGTTCCTTGAGTATTCTCCAAACATCTTTCCAGAAAGGTCGTATTAGCTTGCATTCCTTCCAGTAGTGTAGATAGAAGTCTTCCCTTCTCTCCACATCCATGCCAACATCTGTAGTTTTGGAATTTTGTGATGTGGGCAAATCTCAATGGAGTCAGGTGATATTTCAAAGTATCACTTGATACTTTGATTTGCATTTTGCTGATGATTAAAGATTATGGGCATTTTTTTCATGTGTTTATATACCATGTACCTGCCTGTCTCAAGTCTCTTGCCCACATAGAAATGGGGTTATTTGTCCCTTTCCCATTGATTATTTTAAGCTCTCTGTGGATTCTAGTCATCAGACCTTCATCAAGAAAACAGAAAGATGGCTTGGTGCATGTAGCTCAAGTGGCTAAGGTACTAGCCACATACACCAGAGTTGGTGGGTTCCAATCCTGCCCAGGCCTATGAAATAACAATGACAACTACAACAAAAAATAGCTGGGCATTGTAGCAGGCAGCTATAGTTACAGCTACTTTGGAGGCTGAGGCAAGATAATCTCTTAAGCCCAGGAGTTGGAGGTTGCTGTGAGCTGCACACTACCCAGGGTGACAGCTTGAGGCTCTGCCAAAAAAAAAAAAAAAAAAAAGAAAAAAGAAAAAGAAAGAAAGAAAGAAAAAGAAAACAGAAAAACAGGAAGCCAACACCTTACTGGGTTATCTCAAGTACCTGGAAAAGGAAGAACATTCTAACCCCAAACCGAGCAGAAGAAAAAAATAACCCAAATTAGGGCAGAATTAAATTCAATTGAAAGCAAAGGAATCATTCAGAAGATCAACAACAAAAAAAGTTGGTTTTCTGAGATTAATAAAATTGATAAACTTTTGGCCAGCCTAACAAGAAACAGAAAAGTAAAATCTCTAATATCATCTATCAGAAAAGGTAAAGAAGAAATAACGACAGCTCAGAAATTAAAGAAATCCTCAATGATTAAAACAAAAAAAAAATCTTTGTTCCCATATCTATGAAAATCTGAAGGAAATAGACCAATACATGGAAGCACGCCACCTTCCTAGACTCAAACAGAAAGAATTAGAAATCTTGAATATACCTATGTCAATCACTGAAATAGCTTCAACCACATGCAATCTCCCAAAAAAAGAAAAGTCTGGTACTAGGAGGCTTCACATCCGAATTCTATCAAGCCTTTAAAAAGGAGCTAGTAGCACTATTATACAACGTTTTCCAAAGTATAGAAAAAGAAGAAATACTTTCCAACATGTTCTATGAAGCAAGTATCACCCTGAAGTTGTGATATTTTTAAAACTATTGTTTGTGGCCAGCAGTGGTGCTTCATGCCTGTCATCTTGGCACTTTGGGAGGCCCAGTCAGTTGGATTGTCTGAGCTTCTGAATTGGAGTCCAGACTGAGCAACAGTGAGATCCCCATCTCTGAAGAAAAAATGGCCAGACTTTGTGCAGGCACCTGTAGTACCAGCTGAGGGAATAGGTTCCTTTAATGACAACATTTGAAAATTGGTGCGAATTATGATACCAGGACAGTCAACCAAGGGCAACAAAATGAAACTCTGTGTCAATATATAAATGAAGAAAACCAGTGTGATGGGATTCACCCCACATTTTTTATTTTTACCATGGATCTAGCTTTGAAATTTTACCCCTAGTTTGGATGTTAATTAGAGAAAATATTTTAGATGCAGGAAATTATTTTCCTAAAACCTACATTAATGAAGGCTTTTTTATTTTATGTAACTCTGACCCTCTGATATCCTTGATTCTTGTAATTCCCTGGAATGTACCCCCACCGTGAATTCTTGCCTAAAATCAGGCTTTTCATATGAACACTAACCAATCCAGAGTGTCCCCTCCACATCCTCTATTGGATTCTTTCCATCTGGACAATATTCCCTTGCCACAATCACTCCAAGGCCAGGGACCAGACATTTCTGGACAACCCCTATGCTTCAGATCCACTGACAATATCCCAAGGAACCAATCCCATCCTGTTTTCCCTGACTATCTCATTTCTTTCCACAGGGGTCATAATAAACTTGGTCCTTTATGTAGTCCCCTATTCTACCTGCCTACTGACCTGTCCTTGTTCTTTTGCTCTTGGAAACTGTGAAAAGCAAAATTTCCTTCTTTCTTTCTTTCTTTCTTTCTTTCTTTCTTTCTTTCTTTCTTTCTTTCTTTCTTTCTTTCTTTCTTTCTGTCTTTCCTTCCTTCCTTCCTTCCTTCCTTCTTCCTTCATGCCTCCTTCCCTCCCTCCCTCTCCCTCCCTCCCTCCAGTCCTTTCTTTCGTCTATCTTTTTAAATAAGACAAACTTTCACTCTGTTGCCTAGGCTAGAGTGTCATGGACTTAGCCTAGCACAGATTCTCCTACAACTCTTAGGTGGAAAGGATCCTCCTGCCTCAGCCACTTAAGTAGCAGAAACTATAGGCAAGGCAAGTGCCACAATGCATGGCTACCTTTTCTATTGTAGTAGTAACTGGGAGAGGGTTCAGGGGTAGGGGTGTCTCGCTGTTGCTCAGCCTTGTCTCCAACACCTGAGCTGAGGCGATCAACCCACCTTGGCCTGCCAGAGAAACCATATATTTTAGTCATGCTTATCCAAAGTTACTAAGCTCTAGTTAAAAATGTAACCTTTGCTGGGGCTTTGAGGAGTGTCCACTTCTCAGGGCCCTGTGACACATGTGGACTATTTTGCCTATCTTTGGTGGCAGATACCATCAAAGTTATGCACGGATCTTTTTCTTCCTCATTAGGTTTCATTAGTATTTGTGTATTGAAGTTGTGGCCCAACATAACTCTTCAACTTCCTATGTGGCCTAGGGAATCCAAAAGGTTGGTCACGCCTGGCAATGAGATTAGGAATGTTGGAACTTTCCAAATAGGCTAATATTTTCTATGATCATCATAAATAACTGGATCTATTGAGGACACCACTGCACACATTACCTAACCAGATGTTAAGAGAGGACGTTCAGTGAGACACCTACATTTCAAAACAAGTCTATTCTACATTAAGAAGTAAACCACCATGGAAAGTAGAACTGAGAATTGTGTTATGTACCTGTCAGTCTGTGAAATAACTGATCTTTGGGCTTGGGCTCTTGGTCTACAACATCCCAGAGCAATAATAGGTTTAAACCATACTCTTCCATTTTCTTCCCAATGCATGACTTGAAAAGGAAAGAAACAGTTGTTGAATAACTTTTCCACAGATACAAAGAAACTTTACAAAGCAGGAACTGAGTGTAGAGAAAAGAACCCCACTATTCGCTAACAGTTTAAAACCCAAGAACAACAACAAGAAGAAACCCAGACAGCCACTACACATGCTTAGCAGGAATAAGGTGAAGCTTGAAGATGGTCTGGACCTCGCATGGCAACACCTGTTGTGATGTCATCAACTGTGACCATGTTGTGACTTCATTCTGTAATGTCCTGGGATCCAAGCTTATGGTCAAAGATACTAAGTGGCCTTTTTTGCTCACTTCAGCTGGTGTCCCTGAAGTGTTTGGAAAAGAACACTTGTTATCCCTCCATCCACAGAGAGTGAAATGTTCTCCCACTTGTGCCTTATTGATTCTATTGACAGTTGACACAACCCTGGCACTGGGTTGACACAACAGTAAAATTTTGTATATCAGTGTCACTCAAGCTGCATCACAGCTAAAAAAAACTGCATGGAGTCACTTAACGGGGCGCTAATTCAAGGACTTGTTTTGAAACATACCCAAAGAGATCCATTTTATAGTAGCTTAGAAATTTACTATGCCTGGCTACAGCCTCAATTTTGTCAAAGCATCACAGGTCTTAAAACATGTCCATTTTGCTTAAACCAAACCATTTTCTATGATCATCATAAATAACTGGATCTATTGAGGACACCACTGGACACATTACCTAACCAGATGTTAAGAGAGGACGTTCAGTGAGACACCTACATTTCAAAACAAGCCTATTCTATATTAAGAAGTAAATTATTAATTTTTTATTAAGTAAATAATTTTATTAAGTAAATAATTAATTATTATTCTATATTAAGAAGTAAAGAAAATATTTACTTGTTGGTTTTCTTGTTTGTCTGTGAGTGTGTGGGGGGATATTTTGAGATACAGTTTCCATATGTTTTCCAGGTTGCTATGATCATGGCCTCAGCCTAGATCATAGCAACCTCAAACTCCAGAATTCAGGCAATCCTCCTGCCTGAGACTTCCATGTAGGAAGGAGTACAAGTGCCTTTCACAAAGCCTAGATAATTTTTCAATTTCTTAGGAGAGACAGGGTCTGACTCCTGGTCAGTCTATTCTCAGTAACCCCGAGATCAAGATTTCCACTTGTCTCAGCGTTCCAGAGGGCTAGGGTTATAGGTGTGAGGCACAAACATTGTTCATTTTCTCTTTCTTTGTTTCCATCCCTCTCTCCCTTCGTCTCTCCCTCACTTTATCCTTTCTTCCTCCCATTCTCTCTCTCTCATTCTCTCTCTTTCTTTGTTCTTTTCTTTCTTTCATCCCTTTCTTTCCTCTCTCTCTCTCACTTTCCCTCTCTATTCTACACATTCAGGGAAACTTCTCTAATAACAAATGAACAATCTATAGAAGTGATCCCTGAATGTATAGTCTTGAACTCTATACTTTCAATGGGTGAATTGTAGAGTGTGTGAATTATATCTAAATAAAGTTGTTATTTTTTATTCTATGGGCCATTATCTATTTTGAAAATAGAGAAAAACTTCACCAAAACATTAGCATGGATTAGAACCACAATTCACACCTATAATGCTATCACTTTAAGAGGCCGAGGCCAAAAAAATCACTGGAAGCCAGGGGTTCCAGACCAAACTGAGCAACATTGTGAGACCCCACATGTCAAAAAGAAAAATTCAAAACTTACTCAGCAGTGGTGGCATGTGCCTGTACTCTCAACTGCTGAGAAGGATAAAGTCAGGAGCATCACTTGAGGTATGCAGCTTATGTTGCCTTGATCTATGATGGTAACACTGTATTTTTCTGGACACAGAAGAGGGAAACACAGTCTAAAATCTATAAGGGATATACTTCATAGGTGCAGAAAAAAATCTGGTAGCATACAAAATATTTTAACATGTATCCCCAATGGGATTTATTACCAGGAATACCAGTCTAGCTCAATATGGGAAAATCAAGTAATAGAATACATTACACTAATAGAATCAATAAGAAAAACCACATGGTGATCTCAACAGACATGGAAAAGGCATTTAATAAATGCAAAATAACTTGAAGAAAAAAATCTCTCTCTCTCTCTCTCTCTCTCTTTTTTTTTTTTTTTTTTTTTTTTTTAGACAGAGTCTAAAGCTGTAACCCTGGATATAGTGCCATAGCATAACAGCTAATACCAACCTAACACACTTGGGCTTAATTGATTATTTTTTATAAGCCACCCAAGACTTTGG
>CAUYPK010005371.1:0-37502 GCA_963574355.1 Loris lydekkerianus | reverse complement strand
GAAAGACTTCATGAAGAAGACTGCCATGGCAATTGCAACAACAACAAAAATAAACAAATGGGACTTCATTAAACTGAAAAGCTTCTGTACAGCTAAGGAGATAACAATCAAAGCCAATAGACAACCTACACAATGGGAAAGGATATTTTCATATTTTGAATCAGACAAAACCTTGATAACTAGGATCTATAGAGAACTCAAATTAATCCACAGGAAAAAAAGCCAACAATCCCATATATCAATGGGCAAGAGACATGAATAGAACTTTCTCTAAAGATGACAGATGAATGGCTAACAAACATATGAAAAAATGTTCATCATCTCTATATATTAGAGAAATGCAAATCAAAACCACCCTGAGATCCCATCTAACCCCAGTGAGAATGGCCCACATCACAAAATCTCAAAACGGCAGATGCTGGTGTGGATGTGGAGAGAAGGGAACACTTTTACACTGCTGGTGGGACTGCAAACTAGTACAACCTTTCTGGAAGGAAGTATGGAGAACCTCAAAGCACTCAAGCTAGACCTCCCATTTGATCCTGCAATTCCATTACTGGGCATCTACCCAGAAGGAAAAAAATCCTTCTATCTTAAGAACACTTGTACTAGACTGTTTATTGCAGTTCAATTTACAATTGCCAAAATGTGGAAATAGCCTAAATGCCCACCAACCCAGGAATGGATTAACAAGCTGTGGTATATGTATACCATGGAATACTATTCAGCTATTTAAAAAAACGGAGACTTTACATCCTTTGTATTAATCTGGATTACATTATTCTTAGAAAAGCATCACAAGAATGAAGAAGCATGAATCCTATGTACTCAATTTTGATATGAGAACAATTAATGACAATTAAGGTTATGGGGGGGAGGAAAAGCAGAAAGAGGGACGGAGGGAGGGGGGTGGAACCTTGGTGTGTGTCACACTTTCTGGGGGCAAGACATGATTGCAAGAGGGACTTTACCTAACAATTGCAATCAGGGTAACCTGGTTTATTGTACCCTCAATGAATCCCCAACAATAAAAAAAAAAAAAAAGAAAAACATTTAAAGTTAAACAAATTTGAAATTTTTTAAAAAATTAAAAATAATTATGTATGAATTAAAAAAAAAGAAAGAAAGAAAAGGATAGCAGAAGACGCAAGACGGACTTTGCCTAACAAATATAATCAGTGTAACCTGGTTTCTTACACCCTCAATTAATCCCCAACAATAAAAAAAAAAAAAAAGAAAAGAAAAAGAAATAGCGGAAGACATTAATGAATGGAAGAATCCCATACATAAAATGCCCATGTCTGGGAAGAATCAACATTGTTAAAATGTCCATACTACTCAAAGCAATCTATAGATTTAGTGTAATCCCCTTCAATGAACAAATGTCATATTTTGAAGCTCTTGAAAAAATAGTACTTTGTTTCAAATGGAACCAGAAAACAACCCAAACAGAAAATGCAATTCTAAGAAATTAAAAAAGAAAAAAAAAAAAAAAAAAAAGACAATCAGGAAGCAGGACATTATCAGACTTCAGGTTATACTATCATTCGACAGTGATCAAAACAGCATGCTGCTGGCACACAAATAGAGATATGGAATACAGGAGAGAACCTAGAGATGAATCCAGTCACATATTGCCATCTGACCTTTGATAAACTAAATAAATGCATACACTGGGGAAAAAAAAATCCCTATTCAAAAAATGATGTTGGGACAACTGGTTAGCCACATGTAGAAGACTGAAACTGAATCTATATCTTTAACAATTTACAAAAAGTTACTCTCCCTATTTAAGGGGATAAACGATTTAAATTTAAGACACTAATAAAAATTCTAGAAGAAAGTGTGGGAAAAACTTAACCATAATGGCCTGGGAAAAGATTTTATGAGGAAGATCCCTTTGACAATTATAGTAACACCAAAAATAAATGAATAGCACTTGATCAAACCAAAAGCTTCTGCACAGCTAAGGGAAAAACAACTAAAGCATACAGACAGCATCAGAATGGGAGAAGATATCTGCATGCTGCAAATGTGACAAAGGGCTGATAACTATAATCTACACAGAACTCAAACTAATCAATAAGAAAAGAGTCAAGCAACAATTCCATTTAGAAGGGAGCAAGAGAATTGAACAGAATATTCTCTTAAGAAGACAAATGGACAACAAACACAAGAAAAAATGCTCATTATCCCTCATTAACAGAGAAATGCAAACCAAAACCACCCTAAGATTATCACCTAACCCCAGTAAGAATAGTTCACATCACAATGTCCCAACCTACAGATGCTGGCATGGCGGTGGAGAGAAGGAAACAATTTTACACTGCTAGATTGCAAACTAATATAGCCTCTATGGAAAGAAGTATGGTGAAACCTCAAAGAGCCAAAAGTAGACTTTGCATTTGATCTCACAATCCTATTAGTAGGTATCTATCAGAAATAAAAACAACATTTTACCATAAGGACATTTTACAAAAGAATGTTTATTGAAGCTCAATGCACAATCACCAAAAAGTGGAACAAACCAAAGTGTCCATCAACATATGAATGGACCAATAAACTGTGGTATATGTATACCGTGGAATGCTACTCAGTCATAAAAATTATGGAGACTCTACACATTTTGTATTTACCTGGATGGAGTTGAAGAGAATTTTTCTTAGTAAAGTATCACAAGAATGGAAAAACAAGTATCCAATGTATACAATACTAGTATAAAACCAATAGATAAACACCTACACCCTCATGAAAGATAAACACAATTAAATTCAAATGGGGGGAGGAGGGAAAGTGGAGAAGGGATGACAGAGGGAAATTGACTTGCTTTCCTCTAATGGGCACAATATAAGAGTATATGGCACATCCCCTGGGTGAAGGGCTCAATGACAATTTGAACTTTAACTAACAAACACAAACAATGAAACCTAATCATCCCTCATAATAATCTAAAATATTACAAAGTGGGGAAAAGACAGAAATACAAACATCTTTAACGGACATAGTTTATGGCCAACAAAGACATAAAAAAATGTTTTACGTTGGGCAGTGTCCATAGCTCAGTGAGTAGGGGGCCAGCCACATACACCGAGGTTGGCAGGTTCGAATCTGACCCAGGCCAGCTAAAACAACAATGTCAACTGCAACAAAAAAATAGCCGGCATTGTGACATGTGTCTGTAGTCCCAGCTACTTGGGAGGCTGAAGCAAAAGAATCACTTCAGCCCAAGAGTTTGAGGTTGCTGTGAGCTGTGAGCCATGGCACACTACTCAGAGCAACAGTTTGAGACTCTGTTTCAAAAAAGAAAAAAAAAAGCTCAACGTGTCTAATCATTAGGTAAATGCAAATCAAAACCACAATGAGATATCACCTAACTCCAGTGAGAATGGCTCTTATCAAAAAGTCCCAAAACATTGAGTGGTGATGTAGATGCGTAAAGAAAGGAATATTTGTACACTGTTGGTGGGAGTGCGAGATTTAGGGCACACATGTAACTTTAAATCAATTTGTACAAAAGCAAATTATGCAACCAAAACATGTACAATCCCCATAGTATTCTGAAATTAATATGGTATCTCAAAGCAAATATAGGGCAGCACCTGTGGCTCAGCGGGTAGGGTGCCAGCGCCATATACCAAGAGTGGTGGGTTCGAACCCAGCCCTGGCTGGCTAAAACAGCAGTGACAACTGCAACAAAAATAGCCAGGTGTTGTGGTGGGTGCCTATAGTCCCAGCTACTCAGGAGGTTCAGGCAAGAGAATCGCTGAAGCCCAAGAATTGGAGGTTGTTGTGAGCTGTGATGCCACAGCACTCTACCAAGGGCAACTAAGTGAGAGTCTGTCTCAAAATAAAGTAAAATAAAATAAAACAAAACAAAACAGAGAATTAAGCCTTGAGGCAGAACCAAAGAGAATCTAGTTTAATCTTCTGTTTTTCTGTCTCTTCTCTGTTCCTTTGCTGAAAATAGGAAACATTAGTACTTAAATTGGTGCAAATAACATGCCTTAACTAAGTTCCCTATGTCTGCTTCTGTATTGTTTTATTTTGGGGATGACTTTTCCTTCCCATAAGATGACAAAGGTGTTTATTTTGGTTAAATATTCTCTTACTACTTTCTGGGGGTTATGAATAACTCGAAGAGAGCTGGTACGTTTTATAGACAATTTTACAGATAATTAAAAACTGATCTGGTATAATGTTATTCTATAAACTGTTCACAGAAATATTACTCCCAAGAGATTACTTACATAGGAATGGAAACTACCAAGTATCTGCTAATATAATAATGAGAACCGATGGAAGAAGAAATTTTGGAGTAGGACCGTGATTGGTTCCTTTTTCCAAAAAACTAAAGGTTAGTTTGAATTGAAGGGTCCCAGACAATAATAATCTAAGTTTGGGGTCCGAAAACATAAAAAAATTAACATACTTGCCAATCTTGAGACTTGGTTCAATGGGCTGAAGAACAGTGTTGGGAAAAACTCACTCTGAGTTCATACTCAGGAAGGGATGGTTCTATAAAACTTTGCTCAGTGACTAGTCCATAGACTACACTGTTAAGCAAACTCAGTCCTCTATACATGCACACCATCAGAACAAGAAGTTTTGACAGAGATCAAAATGTCTGAGGGTCAGTGTGCCTCTATTTATTGGCTAAAGAAATCTTTTGTCCTCAGCAGTAGTCTGGTATTTTAAATTCTCAATTAGTTTAATATATGCATTTGGGGTCCAAATATAGCACTACAGGGCAGTGCTAGGTCTACAGCAAGAAAAAACAGGTTCATAAAATAGCAGCATTAGGGTAGCTAAGTCAGAACAAGGAGAAGAGGAAAGAAGTTTGGTGCACCTTTGAGTATGGCGCAAATGAGAAAGACTAACATAACTAAAGTGAAATAATAAGAATAAATGTAATATAATAGTCTGCAATCTAATGTTTGCTAATAAGTCTTGCTTAAAAAAAGAGTACTATTGTAGAGCTTTACATTTGAGAATGAAAACTATTTTAGATTATCCTATATATACTGATAGTCTATTAACTGGCCTTTAAATTTTGTATAATTCAGTCAGTATAATAAAAATTTTGTATAATTTATTCAAAATTTGTATAATAACTGAATAAATTATACAAAATTATTTCTTCTGCATTTTCAAATGACAATTATAATTTCAGTCAATCTGATTTAACTGTTAAGAATATGTTCTTACATTTTCATTTCCTCAAAAAAAAAGACATTTTATAAAGAAGATATTTATAGCAGCACAATTCACAATTGCAAAGATGTGGAAACAACCCAACTACCCATCAATACAAGTGAATTAATATAATTTGGTATATATATTCCATGGAGTACTATACAGTCATAAAAAATGGTGATCAGGTAATTTTTGTAACAACCTGGATGGGACTTGACACCGGTATCACAGTGGTGATGGTGCCAACCACATACACCAAGGCCAGAGGGTTCGAAGCTGGCCTAGGCCTGCTAAACAATGACAAATGCAACAACAACAACAAAAATAGCAGGGCATTGTGGTGGGCACCTGGAGTCCCAGCTACTTGGGAGGCTGAGGCAAGAGAATCTCTTAAGCCCAAGAGTTGAGGTTGCTGTGAGCTGTGACATCATGGCCTGGCTCTCTACCAAGGGCAATGTAGTGAGACTGTCTCAAAAAAAAAAAAAGAGAAGAAAAGAAAAGAAAAAAAAAAAAGTCATTTCAAATGGGTTGTCTTAGGAAAACCAAACTGAGACTTTTCCAGTGAACCACAAAACTAATATGGCAAGTCCAAGTAATCACAGTAAATTATATGGATGAACTGGTGCAACCAGTTCTGTTGGGCTGAGCAACAGCAACAAAAAATGCATTCTCATTTACCTATTTGAGAAAGGAAATCACTGCCATCACCTTTGCACTCACCTCTAAGGGTTTTACATCCAGTCTTCCAGTCCTATCCAACGAGGTGCGTCTTTCCCTCTTTCTCTCTACCGAATAAGAAGTGTCTGAGTAATTTCTACCAGTTATTGAAGCTCTTCGCAGTTCTGCTATACTATGTCCAGTATTTTTTAAACACTCCATCTTAAGCTTCTCAAGAGGTTGAGTCTTTACAGAAATGACTGCTAAGTGTTCAGAAACAATACGTGGATCTATTTTAATTGGTTTTTTCCCAACATGTGGAACTATTTCAGCTGAAAATTTCTCTTCTGGTAAATCTTGGTCAGATTCCTCTTTGTCTAAGTCAGAGATCGTATTATCAGAGTGTGTTCGTACCTTTTGAACAATTCTATTAACGTCTAGCTTCCCAGAGTTATCAGCAGTTAGATTTTTTGAGCTAACTGTATCTGATGAAAAACTTGAAACTCTATCAACAAGTAAACTAGCCACTTTTTGGGGGAAGACTGTGTTTGTATTTCTTATATCATTATAAAGTTCTTTTGGGGTTCCAGATTGTTGTAGGACATCACTATAAACAGAATCAACAACATGAGAAATCATTTCTACATTTTCTGTATTTAAAACTTGTTTTTTAGAATCATCAGAAACAAGACTAATATTACTTCTAGAGATTTCAGCTGTTACAGATTTTGTCAGTTGAGATGCAATTTTATTTAACTCAGGCTGTGGTAAGTTTTTTTCATCTTCAGTTGAGGTGCCTGGAAGCTTCACTAGTTTAGCCAAGAACAAGGCCAATGTTTCCTCTAAAAACCTGGCATCTAATGTAGAATCCTTTCTGCATGGAGACTTTTCCTGAAAGTTAAATTTATCAATAATTTTGACCACTTTTTCCATAATTTTGACAGCTTCCAGAACTAACTCTGTACTTGATACGTCTTCCTCTACTTGAGGTTGAAATTCGGATTTAGAAATTTCCTTAACCATTAAAAAACCTATTATATCAGAGAGGGCATTGCTCTGACCCATTAAATCTTTAAATACAGAAGCTAGAGAACCAGAGTGTGTCAAAACACTTGTATAAACAGAATTCACTACTTTGTCAATAACTGCATTGTCAGCCAAAGGCACAATAGGTGGTTCCTTGGTTGCTGCTACAAGTTTAATCTTACTTTTAGAGATAAATGCTTGGACTGAATTTAATATTTTTGAGGATATTTTTTGCATTTCAGTTTCTGGGGATTTGCTTCGTTCCTTATGCACGTTTGGAAACACAGATAAAAGCTTCGATAAAAATTTTACGGCAATTGCTTCTACTATGTTGTAAGACAGTTTATGAGCATGTGATGATTCATGTGGGGGAATGTTGGGAGTTCTGATAACTTCTTTAAGGATATTTTCAACAACACTTTCAACTTCCACACACTGATTTGGTGTTAGGTCTCCACAAAAATAGTTCTGCATCTGATTGCTAGCCACTTCTTGGAGAACTAAGTCAACTATGGTTTCTGAAAGGATTTTGCATCCACTAGTTATGCAATTTTGTATAATCTCTTTTGATCCAAACTGTGGCAAGAGATTATTATAAATAGACTGAGCCACTAATTGAATAATTTCATCATCATTGGACTGTAAGGGTTCTACATACTGTATAGTCATATCTTCATTTTTCGAGATATGGGCTGCAACTGTACTTACTAACTTCATATGAAGGACATCCAGTTCTGTGAACAAATAACTTTCCAAATGTTTTGCTTTGGTACTGGATATTCTTGAGAAAAATTTAGATAAAAGAGCAGAAATCACATTGTCTAAAAATTTATGAGGCAACATTATGGTATATGGTGCTGATGTCTGACATTCTTTGCTGGCTGTTTTGGCCACCCTTTGGACTTTTTTAAAAACATCCTTCGATTCCAGAGGCAGACATTCTGAAACTGGAATATCATCACAAAATATCAAGTTAAGCTGATGTTGAAAAATTTCATTTATCACTGCACTAGATAGCTGCCTTGCTAGATTTTCTCCATCACTGTTTATATTCTTACAAATGGAGTCTTGTGATTTATATTCCTTCAAAATACTGCAAACAGAGGAGTGAACAACTTTATTGACAAATGATTTATCAACTGATGGTATTTTATCTATGGAAGATATCTTATCTGAAGAGGATATTTTAGACATTTTCTGTGGACATGGCAGTTTATCCTCAGTTTTTATCATAACGCTGGATGATGTTTCATCTGTACTTGGTTCTTTATAGCTGGAAGGCATTTTAGAAACTGAAGACTCTTTGCCTACAGGTGGAGAATGTTTATTTCCCTTATCTGGCCTAAATACCTTAATTTGAGCATCTGAAAACTCCTTGAGCAGTGAATCAATAAGTTTCATAGCAGTATCATAGAGTTCAGCTTGATTTTCATCATCATTTATATTTTGACATCTGTCACGTGTTTGTGTTTCAGGTAAGGAAGAAAAAATCAATTTGTTAACCAACTCAGTAATAATATCTTCTAAAAATTTAGCAGGAAAAATCCCAGGTTTACTTTCTGGTGAGTTCTGAGGAAAGTCTTGTATACTAGGTTTACTTTGAATCTCTTTTTCTTTTACTTTTTCTTTCTCTTCCTCTTTTTCTCTTTCTCTCTTTCTCTCTCCCTCTCTCTCATCTTTTTCTTTGGAAGGAACATTTGTGTTAGTTGAGAAGGATAAATTTTCCACTGTAACAGGCTCTACTAAATCCTTGCTAGCTTCTTGAATTACATTTAATGCTTTATCTTGTGAGGGACTTTTATTGTATCTTAATTTTGAAATATCTGATGGTTCTTGAAAAGATAGTACTAAAACATCATCATAAATATTTTCAATGACGTTTTGAACATGTTCATAATCTGAGTACTGTACCTCGTGCATATCTGTTTGAACTGCAAATTCTCTCTTGTCCTCATTACTTGACTTCTGGGATACTATTTCTAAACTTTTCACTTTTGGGGTCTCTATGTTTTTCTCCTGGGATTCCAAAGATGATGCTTGAAAGGACTTCTTGTCTTGTGTAAATGATCTTTCTCTTGTATTGTCAATTTTCTTATCATTGTCTTTTTCAAAATCTGATTCAAGTACTTCCCTCTCATATTCCAGATCATCAATATCTACTGAAAAATGTGTATGCACAACATCACCTTGATCTTCTTTATCTTCTGGAGCTAATTTTCTTTTTTTGTCTGTTTCATCATTTTTAAGTTTTTCACTCCAATCTATCTCTACAGGATCTTTTTTCTTCATACTGCTAGTTGGAGAAGAAACTTTTGATACATTCTCACTATATTTTTGACTAGAACTTCCCATTTTATTTTTATCTTCTTTCTTTTTATTTGTCATATCTGCAGCTGACCCTGACATCATGTTAAACATGCTGCTTTTCATAATGGCAGTTATAGAAGTAAGTATTGGATTTTGGATGTCATCTTTTTTCATTGAGATGTTCTTGGTTTTAGAACTTTGCTTTCTACTCATTGTACCTTTATTTATTTCCAGAGTGTCTGTCATATTTTCCTGGTCTGAGGATAAAGAAGTGTGTTTATATGATTGCTGTGGCAGAGTAAGTTCATTCCCTTTCAAGCAACTGATTACCTGTGTAGAGGTGTTTTGTGGTAAGTGTTGAACTCTTTGGGTGATGTTCTCTGGATTTAGAAATGAAAAGAAGATGGAAGACCAGTCCCCTGAAAAAAGTGGTTGAATCTTGAATGCAGAGATTGCTTTCTGAGCTAAATCACAAATCATTTCTATAAACATGTCATGTTTATCATTTTTCTGCACATCATTGGATTCACATTTTCCTATGAACTGGTCATATACAAAATCAGATATCTTATCCACTGTCTCTTTGTCAATTGGTGGGAAAGAAAGCAGTTTTTCAGCATTTGGTAAAACTTTAATTTTACTTTTCTTAAATTCTTCAATCAGAGAATTTGCAAATTTTATAGCCAAGCCCACAGTGTCTAACTCTGGTGTTTCTTTGTCCTTAGAATTTTCAGAAATAATGGGGAGAGAACAAAATTTGTGAACAAGGTCAACAATTACATCTTCCAAAAATGTAGCTGAATATAGAGAAGGTTGTGTCTTTTCTTTAGCAGATTTAGAAGGTTCAGAGACATGGTCCTTATCGCTGAAAGATGATTCTTCACCATGTAAAAATGGCTGTAAATGATGATCCATGATTTCCTTCATAATGAAGCCAGCTATTTTACTGAGGAATGAGTCTCCATTTGTGTCTTCACTTTTTTGTACTTCATCTTGGAATTCAGATTTTTTCAGAATATTATTACATATGGAGTCAACCAAATTTTCAACAGCTTCTAATGGTGTACTTTCGGCATTATCCTCTTCCATGGAAAGTCGGATCTCATGTTCAGAAATTTCTTTTATAATTTCATCAGTTAGATTTGAAGCTGCATCCTCAAACTCATAATCTGGTGGAACCTCTTCCTCTTGTAGATCATTTTCATTGTGAGCTGAAGGGAAGATATGCAGTAGGAGCTTGTAAATCATATCTTCTAAAAGAGAACGAGGCAGTACAGTCATACATGATGGCAAGGCATGACTGTCCTTCGTGATGACGTTAAGCACACGTGTGATGATATTATCAGCTTGAGGGGAAGAATAGGAAGAAGACTCTAATTCTCCTGAAACTAATGATTGCACCTGGTAATCATAAATTTCTTCCAATAGCAAATGATATATTTTCCTTCCAAAACAGAGAGTGTCACTTTGTATAACCCTATATATGTTAATCAGAGATTTATATTCATCTAATATTTTTTCATAAATTGAATAAACTGTTTTTTGAACCATTTCTTTATATTCTTCTGAAAAACACAAATTTTTATCCAAGTTATCTGCAACAAAAATCTCTGATGTAGTGAATTCTGTAACAATAAAATTTACCAATGTTGTAACAATCTCAGTGATTTTGGCTTTTGCTCTATCTGGGTTATCAGCAGCTGAAACATTATGTGAAAATGCATACAGGATTTTGCATAAAAGCTCAGAAATCACTTCCTCCAAAAAGGCAGCTGAGTTCACAATAAGAGACAATTCTCTTTGTTTAGAATCTACTGCTGTCGGTTGATAAGTTTGATCAACTACAGCTGAAAGAAGAGATTTATCTCCAGATACAAATGATTGAAGATGATGGTTAAAAATTTCTTTTATTATAAAACTTGCTACTTGTGACACGGGTATATTACTTATGCCTTTTTTATCTTTTGTAAGAGACTGGTACAGATTTGAATGAGAAAGATCAGCATAAATGGAATCAACCATAGACTGGATAGCTTTTTCTGAAATCATACTTTGTTTTTCATTCCCATGTTTGACAATACATATTGCATGTTTTGAAATTATTGACATTATTTCATTTATCAATTTTATGACTGTATTACTTAAATCTGATTGAGAAATACCTGAATGTTCTTCACCAGAGGCCAATGGACTCATCTTAGATACAAGCTGAGTGATTATTTTTTCCAAATGAGTATGTGATAACATAGTTGTATATATTGTTGAAGCTTGTCTTCGAAATCTTGATTTACTAATACTGTGTTGGACTTTGTTTATTAAAACATTTGCATTGAGTTTGGAATGTGACCTAAAAGGCAGTTTTGCTACAAGATTTGGATGTATTTGAAAAATAATAATTTCAGACAGGATGATTTTAGTTACCCTTTCAGCCAATGTCTTTGGGTCATTTAGAAAATCTTTATTGGGCATTATTTCCATTTCATATTCTTGCAAAATTTTGCTGTACACCATGTCAATAGTTTTATTTACTACATCTCTCTCCACTGGAGGCAAACAAAATTGTTCCTCAGCATTATCTAAAACACTAACTTGGGCTTTTGAGAATTCCTCTGTTATAAAGTGTATGAGTTTTTCAGCTTTATCAAACAGTTCATCTTCTGAATCTCTTACTGATTTTGTTTGTACAATGCCTACTACTCTGTGGAATATTTTGCTTAATACTCCAGAGACCACATCTTCTAAAAATGTTGAGGAATAAACACTGCCATAAAATAATTGCCGTCTCTCATCACCAAAACATGTATATGATGAAGAAGATAGTGCCTTTCCATCCACAAACGGCTGAAGATGTTGTTGACAGATATATTTGATGATAAAACCTGCTATCTTATCAATAAGAGAATCACTATTGCTTGTGATACTTTGTTCAACTGATTCTGGAGACTCAGAATTTTGTAAAATATTTTTGAATACTGAGTCAACAAGATGCTGAACATCATCTTCTGAATAAACAAACTTGGTTTCTTCTTCATCTTTTGAAAATCGAATTTCATGTTGGGAAATTTTCATCCTAATATCACTAATTAGGTTAGAAGCAATTTCATTGAAATTCAATTTTGTTCTATGTTTTGGAGTTTCTTTGTTAGGAACCTTGCTAGATACAGAAGGAAAGAATTTAGATAATAGTACTCTGATCATGTCTTCTAAAAATGTGTATGGCAGCAAGGTGTTATACAGAGGTAAACTCTGGCTTGACTTGATAGATTTACTGATGTTACTGAGGATTTCCTGGACAATAGTCTCAGCCACTGAAATAGAATAGGAAGAAGCAGACAAATCCCCAGAAAATAGTGGATGAAGAAGGTAATCTGAAATAGCTGCTATAATTAAATTAGTAATATTTTCTACAAAATTGTCAGTATCTTCTGACTTTTTATCAATGTCAGGATCAAACCCATACTGTTTAAAAACATTTCTGTAAACTAAGGTGACGAGTTCATCTACAATATCTGTATTGGCAGAGGGGAAACACTGCTCTTTGTCATCACGTGGAATATGAATTTTAGCTTCATCAAAATGATTATTTATTGAGTTTACTATTTTTTTGGTCATGCCTTGCAGCTCAACTGCAGTGTTATGCTTTGGGTTGAAAATCTTTGATAAAAGTCTGGCAACAATCTCCCCTACAAATGTATCTGGGTAAACACCCAAGGGCGATGGCTTCTGGGGTCTGTCTGACTCTATGACTTCATTGAGAACCTGCTTCACCATATTAGAGACTGCATCCAGTGGAGTCCTTGGACGAGGTAAAAGCTCTCCACACAAAAATGGCTGAAGATGATTTTCAATAATCTCTTGGATAATAAAACTGGCAATTCGGTCAACTATCATTGGGTTTCGGCTGATTATGCTTCTCTGTACTGAAGCAAGAGAGTCAGACATTTGCAAAATATTACTATAAACAGCATCCACCATCTTTTGGAGGTTTGTTCCCGTACATAAATCTTGATTATCATATATAGTGAACCATATTTTATGCTTTGAAATGGCTGACATAACCTTATTTGTTATACGGGTGGACATTTCATTAAAATCTGCACTCGGTAAATACTGTTTTCTAAAGAAGGAAGCTTTATGAGGTAGAGAAATGAGCTGAGATAAAATCTTTCTGATGACATCTTCTAAAAATGAGTGTGATAACATAGTACGATAGTCTGCTGAAGACTTGGGTAGGAAAATAAATTCTCTCAGGTTATTTTGAAGCTTTTGCAGTATAATTTCAGCTTGGAGAGGGTAATAAGAGTGGGGCATGAGCTGTGCCCTACAGGAAGATGGGAGTTGGTAGTCTAAAATCTCTAACAATATGCCATTAGTTATTTCTTCTGCTAGTGAGGCATTGTCATACGATAGATTATTACTACAGGTCACTTTTGTTTCATATTGCTGTAAAACATCATAATAAACTGAGTCAACGATCTTACTAACAGTTTCTTTAGGGACTGGTGGAAAATACAACCTTTCTTCAGCATGTCGGAGAACATGGACTGGAATGTTGTTAAATTCATTCACTACATTGTTAATAAATAATGTATTCATCTCATACAGCCGGGCCTCGGTGATGTTCTTATTTTTGCACCACAATGAAGTAGAGAGATTAGAAAACAATTCTGAAATTATTTCTTCCAAAAATGTGGCTGAATAAACACCTGTATTCACACCTCCTTGATATAGCTTGTTGTGAATGCCTACTGTATCCATTTTCTTTGTTCCATGTTTTTTGAGAGGAGACACAGAAGATGATTTTACTTTGGATTTCTTGCAAAATGGTGCTTGCATTTTGGAGCCTACCACACTAGTATTGTTCAGGGATTCTCTCAAAGAATTACTGTCATAACTCATGAATCCTAAAGAGCCTTGACTTTGTCCTGATTCTATTAATTCTGACCTTTTTGTTTTTGTGAAACTAGATTGTATTTCTCTTGTTCTGCAGTTCAAATGTTCATTTGTAAAAGGTGGACTTTCAGGAGTTTGTTGTATACTGTGAACTAATTTGTCCATCAAAGATTTAACTAAACTGTGGGAAATAACAGTAAGGACAGAGTCTGATGACAATAAATCTTGATCAATTTCTTCCATATTTTCCAAAGGGTCTGGCATGTAATTGCCATGAAGTTTTTCACAATCCGTTGCTCCCTTTAAAAAATCAAATTTTCCATCTTCTACATTTTGAAGTATTTTTAAAAGTTGGCGTTCTTCTGCTGGTATTTCTTTAGAAATAGGATCGTTATCAAGAGAGACAGCATTTGTGCATTTTTCCAAAAGTATTCTAATAAGTTTCTCACACACAATATTGAGAAGAAAAACTGATTTGGGGGAGAGCCCTAGGTTATTTGTAAGCATGCTATTATTTTGTTGATTATTTGGGGAGGAGAAAAATGTTCTTGCTGTTTCTCCAGAATCTGTAGCCCTATCTGGGCATTCATCAGGCAAAAATAAGTCTAAAACAATATTAAAAACTTTATTGACTACTTCTTTGGATTCATTTGTTTTTAGGTTACCAACTAGGTTGTCTAACTTATGTGCAAGGTGGTTTAATTTTTTTTTTTGAACTAGTTGATCCATTTGTTGAATAGATGACTGCCAATCTCTAGGGCCTGTCTGTGTTTCCACAGTGTTGGTTTTGTCACAAATGGACACACTATTATTCCTAACCATGGAACATAATTTGTTTCCTCTGTTGTTTTCGAAGTGTTGATTTATTCCTATTTCTTTAGACAGTACATGAATTACTCCAATTGAGAGATCCTGAAAGAGGTTATCAAAGTCAGCTGAAGCTACTCCTGGACAGTAAATGAAATTTGTTTTTATGGAACATATTTGCTGTACATTGTCAGCCTTTATAATGTTACTATTACAAAGTATTTTAATAATGATTTCAGAAATATTTAAAGCAAGTTCTCCAATAGAAATTGACCTGCTCTCAAACACTTGAGAATGCACTGAAAGAATCTTGTTAAATGCTGCTTCTTGGATTTCTGATACTTTCTCTTTTTCTCTACTTTCTTTGGTGCCATCAGAAATGCTTGATATTAAATGGTAAATGACTGACTCAGTGAGATGCTCACAAAATTGATAAATCAAAGCATCATTGTATGTACTGTTTTGAGGCTGTTTTGATTCATATTTTTTCCTTGACAATGTAGAAATAATAGACACTTTCTCCTCACTGGAAACTTAAAAAGAAAACATTACCATTTTTAGTATGCATTACAGGAAACACGGAAAATGCAATATACTGGTAATTATTTGCATATATATTTCACTTGTGGAGCACCCCACTAAAGAAAAAAAAAAAAAAAAAACTACTACAGAAATAAATTGAGTTTTAAATTTCAAATATTTGGGTGGTGCCTGTGGCTCAAAGGAGTAGGGCGCTGGCCCCATATGCCAGAGGTGGCGGGTTCAAACCCAGCCCCGGCCAAAAACTGTAAAAAAATAAAGTACTTAAAAAAAAAAAAATTCAAATATTTATTTCTTATTTTGTATAATCTTAATTTTAGCCAGAAAGTTGAGAAAATAGCCCCAAAGAATTCAAATATCCAAGTCAGTTACTGGTGTCTTCCTTGATTGAATGGTTATGGGCTCTACGAAGCTGAAAAGCTTTAGGCAGAGATATGATTTTCAGATTTAGAGATATATTCTATCACATCTTTGGTGCTTTCTAGAGATCTCATGTCTGTATTTCAAAATATTTTTAGATAAAACATTTAATGTTAATGCTGTGCTTTACTTTTAGCATGCTAAACAATGGTGCTGCAATATCAAATTGACTAAAATAAAAGTGTGGCAACACCAGAAAGGTTAGCAATAGATTGCAATGGCAGTCATGTTTTAACTCCTAGAAAACAATTTGTCACAAAGAAATGTCAACCTAACCAGCCAAAGGACACTATTTTTCGTTCTGTCCTTTGTTACAAATCATTACCTACATGGGATGACCAACTTATAAGAGCAGCAACTAGAGAAACAATTTTTTCTTAAAAATTATTCAGAACCTAATTGTATATTTCTTTATGTGGAATCAGGTGAGATTCTTTGGAGATGGGTGGCTTTAAGCCACATTCTAGACAGAATGTGATCGTGTTGAGATGTAGCAAAAGAGAAAATAGTATTCTGAGTAGAAGGTGGCACATGAGTGAAGTCACTAGAAGGCCCTGGACATGTCTGAATACAGAGCCTTGATTATTCTTTTTTGCCATTCCATCATTTTTTATTTCTATTGGAATCATATTTTTTGTAGCTAAATTTCCTCACCAATGCTTATAGAAGATAAATATGCATTTCCTACATATTCACTTCTGATTAGAAAATCAATGTGATAGAAAGAGCCAAGTACTAATGAGATGGGATGAAGGGTCTACTTTTGCTTATTTTGTTTTTCTTTATTTTTCTAAGATAAGCTAGGTCATCCCTGGGCAAGTTTGTAATTGCAGATGCATAACTAAATTCCCACCCTGAGAATCCTAGCTTTAAGGGTCAGAAACAATCTCCTTGTGCAGGTGGAAAGGATTATTAATATCTCCTATTTGAATGGTGGGCAAGTGATATATCTGGACCAGTAATGTAGCAACTAGTTATTGGTGACTGGAAGTATTGGCCCGGTTTAGGGTTATGATAGTATTATGATATTAAATTTGATTAAACTACCAATAGTCAATAGTTTTGACATAAAAATAGCTAATATATATATATATATAGTTTAACCTAATGTAGATAGAAAAGAATACTGAAAATGGGAAAGTAAATATAATCCTTGTAAAGGTATATACAGAGTATTATAAAGGAATTTAAGTGAGAATACTAGAATGCAAACAAGACAAGATTTTTAATTCTACTGTTCTCATAAAATGTTAATAATTACAGCAAAAACTTCAATTATACACTTGGAAAAAACATTGCATAACTTTAAATCAATTAAACTGTACATGACTTATGATTATAGAAGTCATGTATAAGAACTTTAAAAACTCATTGGAATTCATGCCTCATGCTCAACAACCACAATCTCCTGCTTCAAAATTATCTCATTTTCTTTCATCTACAGATATTAAATACTGACCAACACAACATTCAGTTTCAAATGATACAAATATTTACCTTTTATTTTTCTTTTAGCATTGTGATAGGTTAAAAAGCAATTAAATAATCACCCCACTTCCAAGGCTATTTCAGAAAAACACTGAAGGCAAGCTTATTGGACAGGACTTCTTTTAAACATATCTTTTATTCTTTTTTCCTAAATTATGCCAACTTTTAGAGTAAGTTATCTCCTTCTTACCTTTAGTCCTGAAGTTCTTTAGATGTGTGACCACAGATGAGGTGACATGCCTTGCTATTGAATGAATTTCGCTGAGACCCAGTTCATGATCAGCAAAAGCAATGACTTCTATTTCATTCAGAGATTCTGTTTTCTTTGGGTACTTATTTTTATGCCATTTGTGCAATAAAGAAGAATCTATCCTGCTGACTTCAGGGTTGTTGTTTTCTTCTTCAGGTACACAGCTGATTCTTCTATGCCACATTCTAAGCAAACTCTTCTCCTCATTCTTTTGTCCTCCACATACCTCAGAAAAAGGGCTTTGCTTTGATATGAAAAATGGTTTCATTGCTTCGCTTTCATTAGTGTGGGGTTGACTTGGAATGCCATAGCTGGACAGCACAGTGTTGACAATGTTTTCTGCAGCTAAACATATTTTGAGTGGAGGAACAGTTGTCTGAATTTGATTTGGCTCAACAACTTCTTTTAGGGTCTCATAATGAAACACTCTGGGATTTTCGCTTTTTCCTATTTCCATAAACGACATGACTTGCTTTAATGCTGTTTCTGTGGAATCATTTGCTTTCTTAAAAAGTTTTTGTAAGACACTGCCTTCAGGAAGGAAGCTATTTCCTGTCACCACCTCATCAAAATAGCCAAAGTTAGGTTTTCTTGGGCTGTGATCTTGTACTTTGTGTACAGAATATGATGGTGTAGCTTCTGAATCAGGCCTTTCCATTGGCTCTAAGCTTTTGATTGTGTCATCTACAGAGGATCTGACATATGAGGGTAAATTTGATGAAATCTTACATTTCTTTTCCCTATCTTCCTCTGAATAAAACACTAAGCCAGGGGCACTCATTTGTGGAGAGTTATTCCCCAAACTGGTTTCCTTTAACTTCGATGTAGGCATTTTCATATGAGTTTCAAGTCTAACCTGGTTAACAATGTAGGCATTTTCAGGTCCTTGCAACAAATTTTCCTGTGCAAGGTTTTTGATCAAAGACTCATTGAAATGAGTACACTGGTCCATTAGTGTGCCAATGATATCACTTGCTACAAAGTTCTCTTTCAAAATACTAATTGAAGATGGTTCCATTTGGCTTATTTCTTTGTCTAGCTTGTTCTTAATCATGCCAAGCATGTCACTGACAATACTGACAGCATATATAAGTAACTCTGAATGGAATGAATGAACCTGCAGAAGGGTATTCTGTATATTTTCCTTGGAAATAGTACTTAACTTGGATTCATCAGAAAGTATTTTTAGTGATTGTAATCTTGGCAACATCTTTTTGCTTAATTGTCTCTGTTGGACAGGAAAAAGGTTTTCTATAGGCATTTTCACTATTTCAGAAAACTCATATTTAGAGATATGTTTAAACTTCAAGTCCACAAATGACTCTAATATGTTTAAAACCCTTTCTATGATGTCTTGAACAATTTGGTTGCTAGAGCTCACAGAAAATTTGTCTTTTGTCCTCGTAGTAGAGAATGCTAAATTGCTGGGGATTTGCTTGCACGGAAAACCATATTTACTTTTAGCAGAAATGTGTTCTTTAGTGTTTGCTGGAATTTCTTTATAATCCGGAGTGGGCAATTGAGCCAAAAAACAAAGCTGTAATTTTTCAAATAGCATTTCAACAATTTCCCTTCCAAACATATTAATTTGTGCTTTGGTATTCTCAGCTCTAGTCGAAGCTCCTTTAAGACGATGATAAAACCTGCTTTCACAATTCTCAAGAGGTGGCAAATTTAAAAGTGAAAGAGAATATTCTAGTTCTTTTGCTTTTATTGAAATTTCAGTCAAAACATTTTCAGCAATTGTCAATAGCTTACATTTGTCATTTTCCATGTCATTTAATTCTGTCTGCCATTTGTCAAATATTTTTTTAAATATACCTTCCTTAGGAAAAATTTGTTCTAGCTGTGAAGAAACATTCTCCAAGTAAAAACAGGCTTGATTGGTAAGGGACTCTGAACCTGTATTCCCCTGTGAAAGTTTGAGGTCATCCAAATGTGAGAATTTTAATGGATAATCTAAAGGATGCTTTTTTGTAACATGTAATTCTTGTAAAACCATGTTAACTATTTTATTTGCTGCCACAATTTGATCAGATGGCAAAGCTTTCATATTTACCATTGCTCTTTTTTTTTTCACCTCTTCAAATTCTTTCACAACTGCTTCCAGGATATTACTTATTATGTCCTTTGCAAACATTTTTAATTCTGAAGTGGGTAATTTTGTTTCCAGTAAATTTTTGGTGTCTCCTGTTGGTTGAACATTTGGCAGTCCAGTGGCAGTCTTGGACTGGCTGTCTTTTGTAATCTTCTCCCCAGGACCCAACTTGGTTTTGCTTTTGGCCTTAGCACCATTTGGGCCTAGGTGCGGTTTTGTTGTAACTTTAGGCAAAGAGCTACCTTTTGATCTTGGTTTCAAACTTGTTTTAAAACTTGGCTTAGGGCTGTTCTTAGGGCTATCTTTAGGAACAGGTAGCCTTAGAAGTTGCGCCTCATCAGAACAAATTTCAGAGGCCAAATTCTCATCTAGATGATGTGAGACAAAATTTGTGATTTTATCGAGAACTATTTGAACTAAATCTTTTTCTACTTGAGATGGTGAGTATTGCAAAAAAGGCTTTTCTAGCACAGAGACATTTTGATTGTCTGCATAAGAATGAACCTGTGATACTGCATATCTGGGAGAATTACTTCTTTCACCTGCTTGTTTAGTTTCTCTGCACCTTGATGGTTTCAATAGTGAGGGATCTTTGTTGTCAGTCATTTCTGTTTCTTTCCTTTCATTATTTTCATATATTGATGTCACAACTACAGAGTACATTTTTCCCAAGACACTTTCAACTATGTCATTTGCTACAGTGTTAATATGTACTTGAAAAACTTTTTGTGTTATGCCTGAAGTTTTAACTTTGGAATTAGGTATAAAATTAGAAATTTCATTAAATGGAGGCAAATGGCTTATAACTTCCATTACTCTTTGATACAACTTATTCAAATGTTCTTCCACTATAGTCAGCAATTCATTTTTTTCTTTTTGTTTAGAGTCTCTATTTCTCATAAATATTTCTTCCAAAACAATTCTTTGGGTTTTCTTTGCTGATATCATTTCATTTTGTTCTAGTTGATTCTTTGTAAGCAGAGATTGTTTGGTTTTTCCTTCCTTCTGTTTTCCTTCCTTCTGCAGTGATACTGCATTTGATTCAGTTAATTGTGAAAAGTTGGGATTCTCTTTTGAGTAAAAACCAATTTCCTTTACAGATCTTCTATCTAAAATCTTTAGCATAGTGTTGATGATTTCACTCACAATGGTATTTTCTTGGAATAAAATATTATCTGAATATGGATATATCTTTTGGATTTCTAAGTCTAAATCATTTTTAATAAGCTTCAAGGTGGCACTGGCAATGATATTAGCATATTTCTTAAGGATAGCTTGTGATACATGAATTATTGATCCAGCCTTTTTCCTGTCACTGGCAAAAGCAGAATCTGTGAGCTCTTGACTGAGAATGGTTTCAGCTGTTGATATTCTGCAGACATTCACATTCGATTCTACTTGGCTTGATTCATGAAAAATACTCTGATCTTGTTTACAGTTCCCCAATTCTGTGCTAACAAAAGACTTTTCGTTAGGCTGGAAAGCAAAAGTAATTAATGAATCTATTCTTTCTGTGGCAAAAGATTCTAAACGATTGAAAATAGTTTTAGCAATGAAATTAACACTTTCCTCACATAGGTCAGGAGCAGATTTCTTGATGTCCTCTTTCTTTACTACAGTTTTCTGATTATCATCAGCATAAGATGACTTCTGATTTCTTGAGTATGGAAAAGACACACTTTTTCTTTCACTTTTTGAAGCCTTAAGATGAGGGTCTTGACATTCTGTTTTGGGAAATGTATCACAAAAGGGCAGGGGCAATCTTGCTGAAGTAGGAGTCTTTGCATTCATGATAAGCATTAGAGACATACTGAGATTATGAAGAACAATGTTCACTATATCATTGGATATCAAAATGACATCTGATTTAGGAACTGAAAGTTTTGGAATAATCTTATTTGCACTCTCAATGAACATTTCAGAATTTGCTTCTGAATGTTTACTGGCTATGCTACATTTCAGAGTAGGTGTGGTATATGAAAGATTATTCTGATACACTGTTTTTTCATAAATGTCACACAAGATACCTTCAATGGTATTTTGTATTTGAAACTGAAGTACTTTTCGATATTCAGTCTTATTGAACATCATTTCAATAATACCTTCCTGCTGACCTGAGTCAAGTTTTTTGTCAGAATTGTTTCTGTCACATTTGCTTTTAAGTGATACAATATCTAACACTGTGTTAACAATTTGACTTGCAATGCTATCAGAAACCACAATGTTAGGAGTTGAGAAAGGGTTTTTCCTTTCTTTATCTAACTCATGTTTTATACCTTGTAAAATTTTTCTAGCTACTTCTGTTGCATAAGAATTCAATTTAGATGAAGGCAGTTGGCAAAAGTTGGTATTTCCTAACTTAATATGATCCACTGAGGAACAGGAAGATTGCTCATCTGAATATGAATCTTTAGATAATAATGCTTTCCTCGAGGTAGTCTTATTTTCCTCAATAGATAAAGGCATTGGAACTGCGAAGTTCTCTTGGGGAAAAAAGAGAGATGTTACTTTGGAAGTAGCAAAAGTTTCTAAATTTGTTAATATTGCCTGTACAATGTCTTCAACTACATTTACCTTGGTCTGTTTATCAACACTGAATCTGGACTGGAGAATATGTGGGTTTCTGTCCAACAGTGTGACAGAAGACTTTCTTTTATAGGTGTGCTCAGGAAAAGAATCATTTGCTGAAAAGGTAATACTTTTGTACTTATTTTTACTTACATTTCTTCCTTTCATGGCAGCTAAATAAAGTTTATGAAATACAGTTCTAACAATATTATCTGTTACTATGGTTACATCGCCTTCAGACACAAAAGGACCCATCATTTTATCAATAAATGGAACAGATGTTTGAGCAATTGGCTCATCAACATTGTGAGACATACCACTAAAAGGCGAGTGGGAGAGAGAAAGCACACTTAATTGACGTATTAAAGCATTTTGAAAAATTTCCTTCAAAATATTTCTTATAATGGGAGCAACTGGAGATTTATGTGGTTCTTTGAGTTTTACTTCAATTTCATTTAAGGCTCTTTCTAGAATCCATTGTTCAAGGGAACATGTTTTAGTTTCTTCTCTTAGTTGTGATGTCTCTCTGATAAGTATTTTCTCTGTATGTGCATCATCTTCTAGAAATGAATCTGATTCAGCACCTCCAGGAAGAAAATTTCCATAAGTTGGCCTGTAGTGATAATCTTCAATGCCACACTCTGCAGATTCAGTTTCATTAATCATATTTGAGGATACTGCGTCTAAAACTAAATTGACTATATCCTTAAAAATTTGTGCCTCAGGTGGTGGATTTTTAACACTTCTCGAATCTGATGAATTCTCATTTAATTCTGTCTGAATAGCCTTCAAAATAGCATTTGATATCTTCTTTGCATGCATGTATAAAGCAGACTGCAATGGGTCCACTTTTGTGTCTGTGAAATTACTGGTATTTTCACACTCCCAATCCATTTTACTTATCTTCTCATTTTCTTCATTAACAGCATCTATAATTCCTAAATTTCCACTGGCAAACCCTTCCAGTTCAGCAAAGACCATGTTAACAATATCTGAAGCTGCAGCTTTCAGTTTATTTGGATGTGTTTCTTTAGTTCTCTCTGTTTTGGAAGACACAGGAGCAATATTTGCATTGCTTTTGGTTGCCTCTTTATTGTCTTCCTGAATCATTATGGAAACAATGCTGGAGATGATATCGGTGCATTTGCTCATTTCCTCAATAATTGAAGTAAAAGATAGGTTGTCAATGTTAAGCGACTCAGAGAGAGCTTTCAATCCAGAACTTGCACAACTGGTGTCCATGTCAATACAGCATAATTTTGCAAGAATATATTCCAAAATGGCTTTGGAAATGAGATGAGTATTAGACTTTGATGCAGCAGTTTGCTGATTTCCATTTATCTTCTCTCTGTTTTGGTGACTACAAGATGACTGAGGGTGAGTGTGGGTTTCTGTGAGCTTGCTTAACATTTCATGTAGTGTCTCTGCAATTCTGTCTAACACTTGTAATTTGCCATTCTCTTTGAGATCTTTCCCATTAATGACACTGTGGAGAGCACAAGGAGTAGACAGATTTTTGTAAAAAGTTTTTTTATCCTGCCTACTTGGCAAAGTATTCTGTTTATCAGTGTTCTCAGATGCATATGGAGTTGTAGAGTCTGAAAGAAGGGAAACATTTCTTTGGTCTGCCTTTTTACTTGATAACATTTCACAAATACAAGTTAATAACGGACTTGCCATAATGTCATCATTGACATTTGTTGCAACAGATTTTAATTTACTATCAGTGTCATCAAAATATCTTTTCTCTTTTGGAAGGATTTTGGTATGGTTGCTTTCCCTAAGATTTAGATTTTCCTTACTGAGTTCCAGTTCATTCTGGATAGCACTCAAAACGATGTTTACTATTTTAGCTGTGTAAGAACTAAGTTGAGATTGTAATGAAGATTGCTTGGCAAGTGAAGGTTTGAAGTCCATTTGCAATTTTGGACAAACAAATAACTTCAGCCTTTTAAAAACTGTATCTATGATCTTGTCGTTAATGTCCTCTACGGGTTGAGAGTCACTTCCTTGAAATTTTACCCGGGAACTATCTGTAGGATCTACAGATAAGTATTTCATTTTCTTTTCACTGTCAAACCATATTTTCAATGGCTTTTTCTTTGGTGTTTCCTTGATTGTGGGATGAGTTTCAAAATTATTTAGTGAAGTTTGATGAACAGATGATGAAATGGAAGTTTTAATGGTATTAGAAATGCAGCCTGATGCCTTATGAAGTATACTTAACACAGCATCTGTTATTTCTTGGGCTACTGTATTAATTTCTGATACACAGAACATAGGTTCCATCCCTTCTTGATATGACAGTCCTTTGTTATCTAACTGACCAGGAGGAACAGAAGGTACCTCCTTGAGCATTTCTGTTAAAACAACTTTAACTATGTTTTCTGAAGCCTTTTGTATTTGATGTTTTTTATCTTGGCCAAAAAAGGAAACATCTTTATTCAAGCAGATCTTTTTCTTTACATTGCCATCATTATTAAGAGGTGGTAACTCAGACTTTAATTCCCAGTCATGAAATACAACTTTACTTCTAGGAGCAGATTTTGTAGGTGGTTCAATATTTGTTTTGTGTTGAAAACAAGTGTTTCCCTTTGTCAACTGTTGCTTAGGAATCTGTTTTTGTGACTTGGTTTTCTCCTCCTTGAAAGATGAATCAATCACACTTTTTACCATCTTATCTATCTCTTCATTATCATCTTCAGAATAAAGGGCCATGCCTGGAACATTAATAGGTGAAAATGATCTTCTAGGCTTCGCATGATTAGATAATCTAGTGCCAGCAAGTCTGTACTTTTCTTCAGTGTCAGAAGTTGTTTTTACTCTAGATTGTCTACTTTTTTGAACACCTACATTTTCAGGTTCCTGATGGAGCTGAGTGAAAATATCATCAAATAGCTGAAGAAGTACTACAGTTTCTTCAGATGCAATAAGTGTCTCATCATTAAGTTCAGTTTGTACATAACCTAGTATGGTGCTGATTGCTTCTTCTATATAACCAACCAAAGAGGACTGGGAAAAAATTTTTGATATTAAATTATGTATTTCTTCTTTAACAGCTAAATTAGCTGCATCAGGTTCAGAACTAGATTTTTTACTGTCCTCTCTTTGAAGTAATATATATGTCGGCTCTGTCTTAAGTTGCTGATCAGAAAGTTTTGCTGTGTCTTCAGGATGAGGAAGTTCATTTTGTTTATAAGATGCAAGAGTCTTCAGCCTTTCTAAAATATCTTGTACCATGTTCTCTGCAATATCACACATAGGTTCTGAACTACAAGGCAGTGAGTCTTTTAAAGGTTTTTCATTTGATGATTCAGGTTCCTCACAGGTTTTTAAGCTTGGTTTAATGTCAACTGGCAAGTCTTCCTGTGAATACATTTCAACATATGTTTTCTCAACTGCAGATTCTAATTTCTCAAGCATGTTTTCCACAATATCAGAAGCTACTGAGGAGATATCAACATTGGAGAGCACATCATCTTTTTCAGGCTCATTTTGGTCAACAAAAACTTCAGCAGTCACAGAAGAAAGAGAGGGAATTGCCTGTGTTAAATCCGACATTATTTCTTGGAAAATGCTTTCTAAAATCAATTGAGTTTCTTCTTTCAAATAACATTTAAAGTTAACAAAAACATTTTTTAAATTCTTTATTTCATCCATGGCTTTTTCTTTTTGATCACCAAAAAATGAACTCCCCAAGCTGTCAGTTCTATCAGTTTCAGTGGTAGCATCCTTAGATATTTTAGTGCCTGTTTCAAATGATGCTAATAAGTGACTGTCAGACTTACTATTTCTGAGCTTAAGATGTGAACATTGGAGGCTGGTTTTTTTGTATTTGAGTTTAGAGTTTATGGGCTGTCCCTTTGTGCTATATGTTTTCCCAATAGCTGTTCTTTCCATATATGCAGAAGGAGGATCTAAGGTTGTGTTTGTTCTTTTTACTGACACATCAACTGTAAATGCACAGGGATCTGGCTGAAATGTTCTAGCTATTTCAGGTGTGTAGCTTCTGCATATAAACTCTTCACTGCATGTACTACAGAAACTCGAACTATCTGAAGAGAGGATGGAGTCATCAGACAGTGGATATGTATTATTTTGTAACCTTTCTTCATATTTTGTGATGGCTGGGTATAATATGCTAGTTACTGTAGCCACAACCCAGGTCATTATGTTCTGAATTATACTATTCAATTCTTCAGAAGTTACCTGGAAAGTGGATCATCAGGGATAAAAAAAATGATGTGACAATTATTCTACTTTGGAGGGGCAGAGGGTAACATTTAATTTTTCTTATGAAACACTGCATAAATAGATTATTATCATGGTTTATTTTAAAATTTGGCAGAAAAAGTAAAGAAATATATAATTTAAGATTAATTTTAAGTTGACTTATTCTGTACTACAGTAGATTATTTTTTGCATAATATTTTATTCATATGCCCTTCAAAGTATACCCCTTTACTTCCAGTATTTACTACTGTGATAAATAACTTTTTAGAAAAAAAAAAAAATCACCAAATTGCTGTCTGAGCACATGGCATGAAATTATTTTGGCAAGAATATGTTCATGATGCAGTTAAAATTTTAAACATATAAATGTATAAAATTATTTTTAACAAAAACTATTTCCTAAAACAGATGCAGTCAAAGTGTTTGTAAACTTTCAGAGGCATCTGTCCAGCCAGGATATAAGGATGAAAAATTAGCCCTGCTTCCTCTCAATTCCCTGCTGCAGGGTAAGTCTGTGGTCTGTATATATTGAAATGACTACTTAGCCAGTAAGAATTATTTGATAAGCAACAATAAAAAATAATATTTTCTAGAGATGGAAGAGCTTTGTACCCAGCAAAAAAATCAATATAAGTAATCTTGGGGAAGCTGAGGACAAAATGTCAAAGTAAAAAAAATAATTTAGATAGAAAAATAAATGCCAAACTAGAACTGGGAATCAAAGATAAAGGATAATTGAATAAGGGTAGGATAACCAGTACAATCCTCACTTTCAGTTGAAGCAAGGTAACAATTTTGAGTGATCTTTTTCCTTACTGCTGTCAATGATTTGAACTGGATGGTGACAGAAATAGAGTACATCTATGGGATTTTAAAATCCTCTACCTATTGCAAATATATTTTGGATTTACAAAAGTCATCTTCTTATATTAAACTAGTAGTTTATTTTTAAATTGTTATAACATTTAAAACACGCAGTTTATACACAAGTAATTGGCAGTAATGTCTGGAAGGCTGAGAAATTGAAATCGGAATTTATTTAACACACGTGTGACATGAATTAAATAAAATGATTCTTATAAGAGAGATGTTCACATATAAAATACTGCCTAAATCAGTCTGAAATTAGTCATACTTTAAGGCAACATTCAAAACAAAGTTAACACGTCTGTAGGTACACTCCTGACTCATTTGAGAGCATTCAGGGCGCACCCTAAGAAAAGCCATTTTTTCAGTTCTAATCCACAACTATCTTAATGTATTTTTTTAACTTATTGTTTAAACCACAGCTAATGTTTTTAAAACATTTAAAACATTTTGAGATGACAGCCTATGCTGTAAAATACTTATCTCATGGATCAAAGAATAAATCTTAAAATTTAATAGAGAAGGTATTTATTATAAATCAACTATAACATATATAAAGTATAAGCTAAAAATATTCCCTGCATATTGTTTTTCTTATTATCTGAGTACATAAACAACTAACCCACAACTCTTGGACTAGACATAGGAGTTTACAACCTCAGTATATAAAAGATGGACATTCTCAAAGTTTTCTTTGTCATGAGATGTGATAGATAGAATCCTATTTTCTAATTGCTTTCAATTACAATATTAAACTGAAAAATATTCCCTCAGATCAAAACTTTTGTATTTCTTCATACTCTAAGGATTGAGTAGATTTCCATGTGAAATATTATATTGTTGTTTCCCAAACCCTTTCTCTGAATAATCTGTCTAAATTCCAGAGTGGGGCCTTATAAAAATATACAATCTTATTTCTTGGCCTGTTTCAAGTGTCAGCTCATAGGTGACAAGATAACTTTTCATGTGACCTTTTTGGGTGAACAGGTTCCTTCCTATAAAAACTGCTAAAGACACATCTAGGCATCTTGACATAGCTCCTATTGCGTTCACCAGTAAGGTCGACAAAGCCACATTGATTAATGGCTTCCTATGATAAAATGTATTTTTGAAATTCATGCTATTCTTATGATGGCTAGATCTGTTAATGCTCTACCATTCTATACTTATGAGAACGCTACTACTTGATAACAACTTTGGAACACAATAAGATCTAAAGATTAACTGGTAGTAAACTTTATAAAAGAAAATAGCAGAGAAAAGGGACGATAAATATCAATAGACTATAAATATCAATAGAAAATAGCAGAGAAAAGGGACGATAAATATCAATAGACTATTCCTAGTTATATAATTCACAATTTATTTTTCTATTATGACACATTAGAAAGTATAACTAATATACTGCTTTATCAGTCAAGTTTATGATACATACTTTTTCTTGCAAGCAATTTTTTTGGAAACTCTGTTGTCTGTAATGAAAGGTTGATCATTGTGTTATTACTTAGGGTCAATTTTTTTCCAGTTTTTAATTATAATTTATACATAATAGTTGTGTGAAATTTTGGGTTTATGAAGTCTATCTTGGACCTCATTTGGTCTGTTGATTTTTTTAAAGATGATGATGGCTTTGAGTCTAAAGTAATGGTTTCTCTCCCTCATTTTGAGTTGAGAAAAACATAAACATCAACAGACTAACAAACTATGTGGTTACCAAGGAATGAAAATTCTCTCGGTGTAAAAATATCTCTTCCAAGGGCCTGCAGTTTCCATCATTAAACATTATTATTGTAAACTTAAAATACCTTTTGGGGGGCACTCGCTGATTATATCATTAATACTGTATAGCCAACTATTTTGCCATCTGTAGGAAACCAATAACTTCAAAAGACATGTTACAAAGAGGAGGAAAACAAAAGGATAAATCTAGATCATGGGAAGCTAAGAGGCCAGGGCATAGTGGAGACATACTTGAAAATGGTATGAAGACTCCAAATATATAGAGATGATAGAATCACAGTGGGGAGAAGACATAAAGAGGACAACAAAGATTTACTCTGTATAATTAAAACTTACTGCTTAATGTTTTCAAATGACTAAATTCCACTAAATCCAAGTACAATTACAAGAATGAGGGTTTTCATGTAATCATCTGCTTATAAGCAACACTCTTATGGATTAATTTCTTAGATACTTACATATTTGAGCAAACAGGAGAAGAAAAAATGCCAGGGGCCACAGCATGGACCTGAGAGTCTATTTATCAGAAAATAAAATTATATCAATAATTTGCATAAGTCCTCAGCAACTTGTTGAATGGTAATAACATCCAGTAGGTCTTTATTCTTATTGTCACAGCCTTGTTTACAGGCTTTCAGAGACTCTACACACTGAAGTCCAAAGGCTTTAGCAAAGCAAAAACTATTCTGTAAGGTCTGACATCCTGTCTGTCTCTCCAGTGTTTTCTCTATCTTGAATTTCATACATATTGTATGCTCCAGAGAAACAGAGAATCTTGCAGGTCTTTAAATATATTATGTTTTTCATATCTCTGGACTGTGGTTTTGCTTTTGGTTTTGGTCTGAGGTACCCTGTGCCCTCTTTTAATATCTTATCTTTTAGGTTCCTTTTGTCTTGTGTTAACTACTCTTGAAAATCTACCTAAATAAATAAACATCCTTTCCTGAATGCTCTCATAGCACTCTGAACATGCTCACATTATAAAACTCATTATGTTATAATGTCATTATAATTTTACTTATGTGTATCCCTGGCTATGCTGTGATTCACACTATATCCTCAACACTTAACATAGTAAGTACTCAATAACACTTATTTGTTCAATACATTATTTCATTCATGTGTTTCCTTAAGATTTGTTCATTGAGTTGTCTGCCATCAGATATTACTAACTTGCCTTGCATGTAATATAGAGGGATTACATTACAGATTTTAGTCAATATTCTGGATACAAAAGACTTAGGAAGTCTTTGTGCAAAACATTTGAACTGGTATACTGGATTGATGTATGTCAATTACATAAATAAATGTAAGTCTTAGACAAATAGAATGCTCTTATCACAGAATGCAGAGTTAGTAATTAGAACCTGTTCAAAGTCAAGTTTAACTGGTAACTCTTGTTTCTCTCCCAAAATGAGTAATCAATAGTTACTAATGACATATGTAAAGTCTTAAATTCTATGAACCTTTTTGAGTTTATGTAGGCATTGTTAGGTGTGTTCAGTTTTAGAGAGAAAGTAACTGAGATTAAGTGTGCACAAACCTGAGATATTAAGTGTAAAGACAATACTATTTTACAAATTAACTAAAAGTCCTCTGTTGGTTCTAGCAATATTCTGAAGAAATATCTTAAAAATTTATCCTAAAAAAAATTTAGCCTAGAACTCTGTGAAGAACATTAAAATCATGCTCTTAAAAGTAGCAAAGGTTTCAGATATGTAAAAGATGATCTTTCTGAAGATAAAACAATTGTGGTAACACAAACCAGTAGTGGTAAGTGAATGCTGAAGCTAATGTCTGCCTAGTGGTCTTAGTGCTACAGAAAAAATATCTGTTCAGAGGTTTTAAAAGAAAATATCAGGCTCAAATAAAAAGCAAATGGGGAATTAAAACAAAGAACTCCAAAGATTATACAGATGATCCTTGATTTATGATGGGGTTATGTTCCATTAGACCCATTGTGAGTTGACAATAATTTGAGAATGTATTTAACATACCTAAACTACCAAAATAATAGCTTAGCCTAGACTACCTTAAATAAGCTCAGAATACTTATATTAGCCTGAAGTTAGATGACATCATCTCACACACAGGCTGTTTCATAATACAGTGTTCAACAGCATATATAATTTGTTGCATATTGTGTTAACCGTGAAAAACACTTTGGTTGTAAGGATATATGAAGTATGGTTTCTACTGAGAATGTATTGCTTTCACAGAATCCTAAAGCCAAATAATTATGTCCAACCACTCTATCTGTGTGGGATGCCAAAGAGCTACACCCTCAGTGAGAAAGTCATCTAAAGAAGAAATCATGCCACAAAGAAAGCAACACAAATAAGTTATTTCTTAGCTTTTGGCTATTGAGTAAAGGAAGAGAAGATTAGAGTATTTCTTAGAATTCATAACCACAGATTACCTCTTGTGTGATCTTGAATTTTAAGTTCACAGAACGTGTATTGTTTATAAAACTTCAAGTGAGAATTTAACTTATAATGAGCCAGTGTTTACAGCTCTTCCAGATATGTGGCACCAGCATATTAAAATTTTTTTCTGAAAAAATACTACCCATCCAAATATTACAGAATTTCCAATAATATTTTCTGTCAAAATTGAGCCCCCCCTCACATCCATAAACATAAAGAAACAAACTATCATGACTTTTAGCAGAAAAAACACCTTAAAATTAGACCTGAAATATTTCACATAATTGAAGGAGGAGCAAGATGGTGGACCAAAAGGATCGTTCAGCTGAGCTTTCGTAGAATGACTGTGGAAAAAGAGAGAACCCAGCCATACCTGGCATGGGAACCTTACCCAAGGTCATAGCTCAGAGAGCACAGAGGAGGTGATGAGCTGGTTACAGCATATGATCCAGAGCTGTGGAGACCTGATGAATTAGGTAAGTGATTGCAACTGGCTGGGATCAGCTTCCCCACCCCACCTTCATGGAGGCCCAGGACAGGAGGAAGACTTTCTGGAGTTTTCAGTTGTTGGGGAAGCTGCACATTGAGTGGAAAGCTTGGAAGAGTAGGTGGACTCAAGCAGTATACCCCAACCACATTAAATACTGGTTAGAATGGACTTGCCATAGGTTTAGTGGCTAGCAAGGCAGCCATATTGAGAAGGTCTTGGCAGCCCAGGGCAGCTATTGTGGGAAGGTAGTGAGAAGGTCTTAGCAGGAGCCTACAACATGGTAGACTGAATTCTGCCCATCAGGAATCAACACTTCATTCTTGGGAGAGGCTGAGGGACTCCTGCACCCCACAGGAACTGGAGTCAGGGGGCACTGTGAGACCTGACTCTGAAGGATTCTTGTGAGCTTTAAGATCTCAATATGGCAGGGCCTAAATGCTCAGGAAATAATCAGGCAATTGCCAAAAGCAATTGAATTTAGAATGAGAACCACAGGTTGCTACCTATGCTGTCTGTCTCCTAAAAAAACCATAGTGCCACCTAGTGACCCAGTGGCAATATATTGCAACATATTGTCATCAGGAGCAAGGACTTCTGTTTCTTTGGCCACAAAGAGGAGATTGGCTTTGCTCAGGCTGAGGACACTTCAAGCTCTAAGCTCCGAGACAAGATAATTCGATGAGAAGGAGGCAGAGAGAAGGAAAAAGGAGGGTAAGGAGGTGAATAAGAAGAAAGAACACATGAGGAGGAACCAAAGAGAATATTCAGGCAATGTGAAAAACCAAAACAGAGCAACTCTACCAAGGAACCATGAGGCAGCTACTGCAGAAGACTCCACCTATAAATAATTAATGGACCTGAATAGAAAGGGCATTTAAAATATGTATGATATAACAATAAAAGGAATGAATAAGAACATGGAAAAACATAAACAAAAGTTGGATATGAGATATATAGAATATAGCAAAGATATGGATAAGATTAAGGAAATGAAGGAGACAATCAGGGAATGGAAAGATGCAGTAAAAAGTATCAAAAATAGGTTAGACCATGGAGAAAAAAGAACCTCAAAGCGAGAGGATAAAGTTTTCAAGTTAATCCATGTGGTTAAAGAGGCATAAAAGAAGAGAGAGAAAGCAGAACAGGCACTTAGAGAACTACAAGCATTCAAACAAACAAATAATAGGCATTTCTGAAGGGGAATAAGATTGTCTCAAAGGAATGGAAGCCCTACTAGAGACTATCATAAATGAAAACTTCCCAAGTTTTACTAAAGACCCCAATACACTCCTTTCAGATGGCTATCGAGCCCCAGATCATCTCAACTCACACTGTGCCTCTCTAAGACACATTGTAATTAATCTACCCAAAGTCAAGATGAATGAAAAAATACTACAAGCAGCCAGGGGTAAGTGCCAACTGAACTACAAAGGAAGAGTGACTAGGATGACAGAAGACTTTTCAACTGGACCCTTCCAAGCTAGAAAAGCATGGTCATTCACTTTCAACATTCTTAAACAAAATTTTCAGCAAAGAATTCTGTATCCTGCTAAACTAAGCTTCAAAACTGATGGAGAAATCAAATCTTTTTTGGATATACAAGCACTGAAGAAATTCACCACAATCCTCCTACAGGGGATATTTAGACCTCTTCTCAATACTGACCATCACAATGGGCTACCAGCAAAGTAACCACTCAGAACTAAAGGTCAAAACTTAGCTTCCACAATGGCACAAATGATAAAACTACACAATGGACTTTCACAAAATAAGATAAATAGAACTCTACCAGACTTACCAATTCTCTCAATAAATGTCAATGGACTAAATTCACCATTGAAGAGGCACAGGCTGGCTAGATGAATAAAAAAGTCATGCCAGAGAGTGAGAGCAAGATGGCGGCTGAGTAACAGCTTCCCTGCAACTGGGCACCGTGAGTCTGGTGAGATAAAACTCTAGGCATCTCTGGATGGTGGGATCTGCCTATAATAATCCCTTTGAGGATACAGAGAGTCAGTGAGAGACTTCTGGACCCCAAGAGAAGGACAAAAACAGTGGAAAACTGGAAAGTGGTCACATGTGTTTGATCCATCTAATCCCACCAACAGCTGTAAGTACAGCAGCAAGACTGCAAACCGGAAAGACCTTACCTATGAACTGTATTGGTGTTTTTGGACTTGGCACTCAGTTGAACTGCCTTGGGGAGAGCTTAAACAGGAGTGAGGAGAACTCTGGGTATTGTCTAGGGCCCCAGACTGAGCCGCTGAGCTGGATGGAGCTAATGGTGTTTGGCTGTGGGCCGCAGGGATTAATTGTGAGAGAATGTCCCCAGCAAGCTCCTCCCTCAGGGTCACAGAGCAAGGATCGGGTGGGAGCTGGTAACCTAGTGATTGAGCAGCCTAAATGCCCGGACGGAGCCACCTTACAGCCTCAATGCTCAGGGGCAGAGTGAGACCAGTTTTGGCGCATGGGGTAAGTGAATAGTCACTTCAGCAGTGATCCCAACAACAATCACTTTCCTGGGGAAGCTTCTGCTTAGCCAAGTTAAGAAGTTTAAAGTGCCTTTTAAGAGGGCTGAGGGGAGATTTAGGGTGTCCATCCTGTGGGGTTTAAGAAATCAGCGGAGGCCTTCAGTGTTATCAGCATTGTAATTAACATTTCATACCCCAGAAAACCACCTGTTGCTCAGACAATATTCAACAAGATAAATATACAGCTTTTTTTCTGGTTTTTTTTTTTTTTTTTTTTTTTTTTGGTTGTTTGTTTTTTGTTTATTTTGTTGTTGTTATTTTGTTTTCTTTTTTAATTTCAACCTTTTCCATACAGATTTTTTCTTTTCTTTTCTTTTCTGTCTTTTCTTTCTCCATTTTTTTAGTTTAAATACAATTTCCCATTGCTGCCCTTTTCAAAAATTAGAACTTCATTTTTGCTAGTGTTTCTACCCCTATTATTTGGTTTTTCACCCAATTTTATCCTGTAAAGTTTTCTGTTTGCTTGTTTATAGCATTTTTGTCTTTCTCCTCTACTTGATGGAGGTGGGGTACTGTGTCTGATCAGGTTAGTAAAGAGCTGATTACCACAAGGGAACCAAACAACGGGGCACCCCCAGAGGTGGGAGCTTTCTTAAGATTGTGTCAAAGTACCCTCCTGTACACCTATATTGCTCTGTCTCCATCTTTCTGTGCCTCTCTTCTTTTTGTCAATACTCCCTTTTACACACACCCTCTCCTTTCTGTATTTTCTTTTTGTTCTTTCTTTCTTTCTTTCTTTCTTTTTCTTTCTTTTATCCCTTCTTGCTCTTCAGCATTCTCATCCTTCTGGTCCTGTACCAAAAGGACTTATCAAAACTTTAGTCCACAGACATAGGAACTAAAAGAGCAAGAAAAGTGAAAGGAAAATTAGGGCAAGGAAACAGATAAAAGAAATCACTCATGAGGAAGAATCAGCAGAAAACTCCAGCCAACATGAAGAACCAGTCCAGACCAACCCCTCCAAGGAACCACAAGATAGCTACTGCAGAGGATTCTACCTATAAAGAAACATTAGGAATGACAGAAAGGAAATTTAGAACACACATGATGAAAACAATGAATGAAACTGCCAATAAAGTGGAAAATAACCAAAAGGAAATCCAAAAACAGAATCAAATAAGAGATGAACGATATGAAGAATATAGAAAGGATATAGTGGAGCTGAAGGAAATGAAGCAGTCAATTAGGGAACTTAAACATGCAATGAAAAGTATCAGCAACCGGTTAGACCATGCAGAAGAAAGAATTTTAGAGAAAGAGGACAAAGTTCTTGAGATAACTCAGATAGTTAAAGAGGCAGAAAAGAAGAGAGAGAAACCAGAACGTTCACTGTCAGAGTTATGGGACTTTATGTAGTGTTCCAAAATATGAGTTTTAGGGATCCTAGAAGGGGAAGAAGAATGCCCCAGAGGAATGGAAGCCATACAAGAGAATATTATAAAAGAAAATTTCCCAAATATCATCAAAGATTCTGACACACTGCTTTCAGAGAGATATTAGATCCCAGGTCACCTCAACTGTAACCGAGCTTCTCCAAGACACATTCTGATGAACCTGTCCAAAGTCAAGACAAAAGAAAAGATTCTGCAAGCTGCCAGGAGTAAGCACCAGTTGACCTAAAGGGGCAAATCGATCAGAGTGAATGCAGACTACTCCAATGAAAATTTCCAAACAAGAAGACAATGGTCATCTACCTTTAATCTACTTAAACAGAACAATTTCCAGCCCAGAATTCTGTACCCTGCTAAGCTAAACTTTAAAATTGATGAAGAAATCAAATCATTTACGGATATACAAACATTGAGGAAATTCACCACAACAAGACCAGCTTTCCAGAAAATACTTCAACCTGTTCTATACACTGACCATCAACAATGGATCAGCAGCAAAGTAAGAATTCAGAAATTAAAGGACAGAATGTAACCTCCACACTGATGCAAAACATAAAACTAAGCAATAGACTCTCACAAAATAAGATGAGTAGAATACTACCACACTTATCATTTATCTCAATAAATGTTAATGGATTGAATTCCCCACTGAAGAGACATAGATTGGCTGAATGTATTAAAAAACACAAGCCATTCATTTGCTGCCTGCAAGAAACACACCTGGCTTCAAAAGACAAATTAAAACTCCGAGTCAAGTGTTGGAAGACAATGTTTCAGGCAAATGGAATTCAGAAGAAAAGAGGAGTTGCAATCTTATTTTCAGATACATGTGGATTTATAGCAGCTAAAGTAAAAAAAGACAAAGATGGTCACTTTATATTGGTCAAGGGAAAAATGCAACAAGAAGACATTTCACTTCTAAATATTATGCACCCAATTTAAATGCTCCCAGATGTTTGAAACACACCTTACTTAGTCTCAGCAATGTGATATCCGATAATATCATAATAATAGGGGACTTTAACACTCCTCTTACAGAGCTGGAAAGATACTCTAAACATAAATTAAACAAAGATATAAGAGATTTAAATGAGACCCTAGAACAACTGTGCTTCATAGAAGCATACTCCAAAGATAAAGAATATACATTCTTCTCATCACCCCATGGAACATTCTCCAAAATTGATCATATCCTGGGACACAAAACAAATATCAAAAGAATAAAAAGAATTGAAATTTTACCTTGTATCTTCTCAGACCACAAGGCACTAAAGGTGGAACTCAATCTCTAACAAAAACATTCAACCCCACACAAAAGCGTTGAAATCAAACAACCTTCTGTTGAATAACAGAAGGGTGCAGGAAGAAATAAAACAGGAAATCATTAACTTCCTTGAGCATAACAACAATGAAGACACAAGCTACCAAAACCTGTGGGATACTGCAAAAGCAGTTTTGAGAGGAAAATTCATTGCTTTAGATGCCCACATTCGAAAAACAGAAAGAGAGTGCATCAATGAACTCACAAGCCATCTTATGGAATTGGAAAAAGAAGAACAATCTAAGCCTAAACCCAG
>CAUYPK010005369.1:0-12825 GCA_963574355.1 Loris lydekkerianus | reverse complement strand
TTCATTGTTTTCATCATGTGTATTCTAAATTTCCTTTCTGTCATTCCTAACATTTCTTTATAGATGGAATCCTCTGCAGTAGCTACCTCATGGTTCCTTGGAGGGGTTGCTCTGGACTGGTTCTTCATGTTGCCTGGAGTTTTCTGCTGATTCTTCCTCACGAGTGATTTATTTTATCTGTTTCCTTGCCCTAATTTTTCTTTCACTTCCTCTTGCTTTTTAACTTCCTGTGCCTATGGACTAAGGTTTTGACAAGTCCTTTTGGTACAGGACCAGGAGAATGAGAAGGTTGAAGAGCAAGAAGGGATAAAAGAAAGAAAAAGAAAGAAGAAAATAAAATAGAGAAAGGAGAGGGGGGTGGGTAAAAGGGAATATTGACAAAAAGAAGAGAGGCACATAAAGAGGGAGACAGCACAATATAGGTGTACAGTAGGGTACTTTGACACAACCTTAAAAAACCCCAACCTCTGGGGTTGCCTAGTTCCTTTGAGGTCAGCAGCTCTTTGCTAACCTGATTGGACACAGTACCCCACCTCCACCAAGTAGAGAGGAAAGACAAAAATTCTATAAATCAAACCAAAACAAGCAAACAGAAAACTTTACAGGCTAAAATTGGGTGAAAAACCAAATAATAGCTGTAAAAACACTAGCAAAAATGAAGTTCTAATTATTGAAAAAGGCAGCAATGGGAAATTGTATTTAAACTAGAAAAATGGAGAAAGAAAAGAAAGAAAAAGAAAAGAAAAGAAAAAATCTGTATGGAAAAGGTTGAAATTAAAAAACAAAACAACAACAACCAAATAAACAAAAAACAAACAAAAAAACAACAACCAAAAACAAAGCAGTATATATATCTTGTTGAATATTGTCTGGGCAACAGGTGGTCTTCTGGGGTAGCAGATGTTAATCACAATGCTGGTACGACTGGAGGCCTCCACTGATTTCTCAAACCCTACAGGGTGGAGACCCTAAATCTCTCTTCAGCCCTCTTAAAAGGTACTTTAAAGTTCTAAATTTGACTAAGCAGAAGCTTTCCCAGGAACGTGCTTGTCGCTGGGATCACTGCTCAAGTGGCTATCCATTTACCCAGTGTGCCAAACTGGTCTTACTCTGCCCCTGAGGGTTAAGGCTTTAAGGTGGCTCAGTCCCCACCTTTAGGCTTCTCAGTCACTAGGTTACTAGCTCCCACACAATCCTTGCTCTGCTACCCTGAGGGCAGAGCTTGCCAGGGCAGTTCTCTCACAGTGGCTCCCTGCAGCCCACAGCTAAACACTATTAGCTCCATCTGGCTCAGCGGCTCAGTCTGGTGCCCTATACAATGCCCAAAGTTATCTTCACTCCTGTTCAAGCTCCCCCAAGGCAGTTTAACTGGGTGCCAAGTCTAAAAACACCAAAACAGTTCACAGGTAAGGCCTTTTCAGTTTGCAATCTCACTGCTGCTGTACTTACAGCTGCCAGCAGGATTAGACCAATCAAACACATGCAACCATTTGCCAGTTTTCCACTGTTTTTGTCCTCCTCTTGAGGTCCAGAAGTCTCTTGTTGACTCCCTGTATCCTCAAAGGGATGATTATAGGCAGATCTCACCAGCCAGAGATGCCTGGAGTCTTATCTCCCCAGACTCAGGGTGCCCAGTTGCAGGGAAGCTGTTACTTGGCTGCCATCTTGCTCTTACTCCCTGCCAATGGGTTGCTTTTAAAAATTTTTTCAAATTTGTTTTTTAATGTGCTATTTGCCATTTCATCAACCAGCAAAATAATGTTTCTTCCCAGAATCCAAAGGAGATCACAGTTCAGCATTGCAGCCAAGAGAAGGGAACAGTTTGCTTGCACCCAATTCCTTGTTCATTTGTACAGTTAAGCTTTTGCCTATGTGCCTAAGACACAACTTCCTTCCCTTTCTTTCCCTTCCCTTCCCTTTCTTTTCTTCCTTCCCACCTTCTTTCCTTCCTTTTCCTTTTTCTTCAGCCTGCCATTTTAAGAGCACAAACATTTGCTGAGTGACTATTACAAGACTTATACTTTGCATTTATTCAGTCTTCCTGACAACCCTATGAAACATTTTATTCCATGTTTATAAGTCTATAAATAATAAGACAAGCTCAAAAGAGGTTAAGAAACTATTTTAAGTTTATCAAGATAGTAAGCAAGTAAGCTGGAGACAAAAATCTTTGTGTGGTACAACATCCAGTGCCCTTTTCTAAGGCTTCAGTATATTTAAAATGTACCCAAAGAAGACCTAATTATAATGCACCAAAAAGTATTCATGTGTGAATGGCCTTCTCACCTATCCCCAGAACTAAAGCAAATTCTGATTTTGATCAGTTTCCCTTTTGTTTTTCCTCCCCTAAGGAGGAGGAAGTCTACATAAAAAAAGAAAAGTAGAGATGTCAGGAGAGACAAAAAACAAACAAACAAACAAAAAATTCCCAACCAAAAAAATGATCTGGGTTATACATTTAGAGAGAATTTGGAGTATATTGGAGACAAAGAAGCTTTGAAACAGCTGAGGCAAGGAGGAACTAGAGAGAGGAGGAGGAGGTTAGTCTTTGAGAAATTCAAGTAAAGGATTTGATCAATAACACATTTGTTCTGGCCACTGGACTATATTTTATTGAATAGGACATTTATTGAGATTGGGTTACATGGACCTCATAGATTTATTAGAGTTTTATACTTAACCTCAGGTTTTGTAAGATAGAAACCATTCATGATTCTAAGCTCAAATACTAAATTTAAGCAGAATCCTACATTTCAAGTGCTAGAGGACAAAACACAGATCAAATAAATTGTCCAAGTTCACACTGGGAGTTTATGTCATTTACTAGATGTCTGAAACCAAATTTCAATGCTGTTTCCCTTACAGAAAGTGCCACATTTTGTTTTCATACCTTTCCCAGTGGTATTATGAAGTGAAATTTGGGAGCCTGTGTGGGATACCACTGGAAACAGAGAAAAAAAATGAAGGCTTAGAGGTTTCTGAGTACTGATTCCATTCCTGTGTCTAAGGTCTGATGCTCAGCCCTCCATCTCATCCTCTGTCTCTTTCTGTTCCTCAGACATTTAAAAAAAGTTACTTATCCTGGGCGTATAGTGCCATAATATGCACCATTTCTCCCCTACCTAAATTTAATGCTTTGGGTCTATAGATAAATAGTGAACAGAATGTGTTATCTTTCTAGTGTAGTAAGTAGTGCAGAGAAAGAACCTTGACTTTTTCCAAGGTGGGTAGGATGAGGTGGGTGGATGACCACTGTGTGTGCAGAAAGCTAGAGAGAGTCATGTAATTCCAGTTTCTTCCCAGAGAATGGCTCAGGAGAGAAAGCTTCTGGCTGAGGTGTTACTGTTTCTGTGTCTGTGTCTCTCTTGGGAATGGATAAATTGCCAAACAGAAAGTAAGAGGACTAGTTCCTAAGGCCTGGAGGAGGATGTTTGTGATGGGATTAGTGCCATCAGTAACTAGGAGGGCAAAGGGGCAACCAGTTGGATCCTTTATATTTGTAAATGCCACTAGTCACTTAATTGCTGGCTGGATATGAGTGACTGCAGGATGGTTGGAGAGCTATACTCTGCATGTTCCTTTTTTACTGTTTGACATTTAAAAAGTTGTCTTCCAAAAGGGTTATTTCAGAATAAAAACTAAATAAACCTCTAGCCTACCTCAGCTGAACTAAAGGAGAAAAAGTACATTTTTACCCATTCTAAGCATTAGAAAACTATGTTGTTTTTTTTTTCCTTCTAGAACTAAGTCTCTGTGGTAGTATTTCATGAAGAAATAGGAAAAAGAACAAGAAAAGAAAAACTCAGACCAAGGGAAAAGGCCGATCCCCCACAGCTTCCTATCTTTAATTGTTTTTCTTTAGGTCACAAATAACATGTTCTCTGAACTCAAAGGGCAATGATGCCTCTGGAGAGTCTGTAGGTCTCTTTAGTCATCACCTAACAGGCATCTTACCCTGGACAACCTTTACTTCTGGGACCACCAGAGCCAGTTGCTGCGTTTCAGAAAGAATACTGGGACCAAATGACAGAGCCAGTACTATTTACAAATTTACAGTCCCTAGTCAAGGTACAGTGACTCAAACTTCTCTCTTACTTACCTTTCAAATCCATTTGCCCTCACTGGAATGAGTTTGCACTTGTTTCACAATAAGATAATAAAGGCAAATAAATGGATTTTAAAACTTGGGCAGAGAGGAGCTCTGGGAAAATCTAGCTGTCAACACTTATTACTCTGATGAGGCATTATTTAAAGTATTCATTTATTAGCAGGTTCACTTTTAGAGCATCGTCGCCACCCACATCCAGACAGCGCCCAGAGGGAGGCTGGGAGACTGGCACCGTCTTCCCTGCAGCCCCGCGTTCAGCCCACAGGTAGCAAACGCAGGGAACTGGCGTGGGGAAAGCCACCCACCGTGGCCAGGAGAGACTCTCACCCCTGCGGAAGTACGCCCCTCAGCAATCCTGTTCCCTGATTCGGTAGGGAGTTTTGCTTTCCTTTCGAAATGGGATTCCTTTGGGGTTTGAAATTCTGCCTCTTGTTTTTGGGCTGTTCCACTCCAGTGGGGACCCAAAGTACTGCTAATGTGAGTTTCCCCAGCCGCAGGGACAGGATCTGTGTGGATGATGCCACCAGAGCCAGTTGCTGCGTTTCAGCCCCACTGCAGCACCCGGGGTGACTTGCGAAAGGTCTCCAGTTCTGATCAACTCATTCAGCTGGACTTTTAGAAACCCATCCTAGTTTCCCTGGGCGTGTGTGTGTGTGTGTGTGTGTGTGTGTGTGTGTGTGTGTTTGGGTAGGGGGTGGGCAGGTGACTGTCAGTCTTTCCAATTTGGGTACCAATTAAGCTCTCACCCGACAAGCGGGAAAATCAATGAATGAAGTGAACACTTTGCCTTGGTCTTACAAAGCACTGCAGAGCCAGAGGCCCCAGAAGGGTGAGCCTGGTTGAGTACCGGGGAAGCGGAGGACACGGTTCGGCCATACTCCGCCACTGGGGGCCGCAGTCACCTTCAGCGCAGGGAAGCTGAGAGACGCGAACCCTGCTGGCGGCTCTGGCGGCCGGGCTCCCTCCAGCGCACCCTTCCTTCTCTTGGCCCCCAGCGCTGCAGCCACGATCAAGAACAGAACAGACATCTCCTTCCCCGGGCTCTAGTGGCGCCCGACTCCCACTTTCCTCAGCTGCAGTCTCCGGCAGGGCACCCCCTAGGCGCGCTGGCCGCGCCCCTCGCCGGACCCGCCCCCTCGGTCCCCCGGGTGCGCGCCGGCAGCCTGCGCGCCCCGGGCGGGCGGCGATGGAGAAGCCCAGCCTGGCTCCCCGCCGCCGGGCTTTCGGCCCGCACAGCTCACCGTCTCCAAGTCGGTGACGTGGGGGCGCCGGCCGAGACACAAAGACCGAGGCTAGGACCGCCTGGGAAGGGGGTGTGAGGCCGCGTCCCGGAGCCGCCGGAGCCCGAGCGTCATGCTAGCCTGTGCCGGCTGCTCGCTGCCCCGGAGCAGTCGGAGCGCCCGCCCCAACCGCCACGCGCGGGTCCCCACCGGGGCTGCAGCCAGGTGACCACCGCGCAGGTGAGGGCACACCCCGACCCCGGGTGGCAGAGGCTGAAGCCGCCCCAGCCCCCGGGGTAAAGCCCCGGGCGCGGAACCCAGGCTGCGGGTGACGAGGACCCGCGGGCTCCGGAGCCTTCTAGAGGGGCGGAGGAGGAGGCCGCGCGGACCACCGCGGACGAGCAGCTCCAGACCCGCGGGGCGGCGAGGGCCCTGCGCGGGGCGCCTCAGAGGTAACTTCGCAGAGCTCGGGACCGGAGTGGGGCGGGGGTGCCCGTGTGCGTATGCGAGGCGTGTTCGCGGTGTGCCCGTAGCTCGGTGCACACGCGCGCGGGGTGTGAAGTTGGGGGCTGCGGGCGCGCCTCCTGCCTCCGCTTGGCTCCGGGGCACTGCGGGCCTCGGAGGCGCCGGGGCCCTTTCCTCTGAGCTCCTGGCTGCGTCCGGGAAGGTGCGTGGGGGTTGGTGGCTTTCACCGTACCTGGAAGGAGATCAGGGATTTGGGAAAGGAGATCAGGGATTTGGGAAAAGAAGCAATGGGGGGTGGGGGTGGGGGGTGGAGGAGGACCTTGCAGTTTGAGGCAAGTTACCCTGGTGGAGAATTCGCTTCAGAAAGCTGTGTCAGGAGAGTTAAACATACAAGCTGTCTGCGCAGAGAGCCTGCCACAGCAGAGGGTCCAAGTAAAGACGGAATGCTGGACAAACACCACATCTACCCACCGCTGCATCCAATTTTTAAATTGAGATTTCCGGTCACGTTGACGCGGATGGGATAGTTGTTCTTCCCAACAAAATAAGATGTTTAACTTCACCTTCCAGAAAACAGAGAACCAGGCTTGGCCCGCGGGAAGTGTGCGCCCATTCACACACTAACTCATGCACATCCTAGGAAAGCGAGTGTCTCCCCTCCCGGCTGCCAAATCCACCAAATCATTTGTCCCCTGTCTGGGGATGCGGGGAGCTTCCAGGGGCATTTGAGTAACATAACTCTTAACAGCGCTCACTCCAGCATTGTTTTGCTGGGAAAGTGTTGTTTTACACTCAGTGGGGAAGGTAAGCTTGCGTCCAGGTACTCTAGCAGTGGGGATTGAGTTATCTTTGGTGAGGATCAAAGCAGAGAGGAAAAATTCAGTCTCTGCTATCAAAAACACAGGTCTCTCTCAAAGGCTTCACATCCATTTCTCTTGTGGATGGGGCTATTGAATTGGGGGCTTCCTTACCATGCTCTGCTGTATTTTCTGCGTGGCATGAAGAGCTGCCAAGATGAGTCTGGCAGCAGCTGATGTGGCCAGTTATGCATGCCTTCCTCCAGCAAACGGGCTGCCACTACTGTCTCTCCCCCCATGGAGAGAGAGGAGGTGAATAGCCCTTCCTTCCCATTTCTGTGACCACCAGCATCACTGGAGCCTGGCCTGCAGGTAGAAGCCAGCCAGCTGCTGTGGCCATAGGATACCTTTTGGAATGAGCTTCAGGCCACCGGCTCATTGAGAGCCTGTGAGCATTATTTCTGGTATTGTTGAAATAAGAGAAGTGGGTTAGAGCAGGATGCCAGGAATTGTACACAGCCCTTTAAAGGGCTTTCTTCTTGTGTGTTAGATAAGGGCAGGGCACCAGAGGGTGACCAGTCTGCAGAAAGAGCAATATTAGAGATTTTCTTGGGTTACTGGACCCTGGAGGGAAAACCTTAAATGTATGATAAATAAAGCTTGATTTTTATTGTGTCTGAGAGATTTGTATAGATCTGGGACTATGTGAAAATGAATGTCGGTTGCCAGGGAAAGAAAAGATCAAACAGTTTATTTGCATCTTTGAAGAGTTGGGTGAGAAAGTGTCTTACAGTACTTAATACTTGGAAGACAGACCACTAATAACTTGGGAGAACAAAGATTTCTTTGTTGGTGTTATGTTCCTTTTGAATTCTAGATATATAATGTCTTCCCCTCTCCCCACCCCCTCGCTGATATTGGAGGCAAAATTGATGTTGTCTTTCTAGTTTCTGAAAAATCTTTGTGTTTATCAATTCTCTGATACTCTGGCTGAAACATTCATGCTCCTGTGAGGTTGAAATGTCTCTCCTGCCTCTGTTCACAGCACACAACTAGTCTGCAGTTTTCTCAATCAGGATTCCCCAAATGAGCCCTTTCTCAAATCTCGACAAATGTGAAGTGGAAGCCAGTGTTGCAGTCATGGCTCTGTGCCTGCTGGGCAGGGAGTTGACGACCAGGAGAAGGAAGGAAAGGCCCTGCTGTGCCTGCTGGGCAGGGAGTTGACGACCAGGAGAAGGAAAGGAAGGCCTTGCTCTCTGCTCCAAGCAGGCTGTACTGTGTGCTCTCCAGCTAGCTAGGAAAAGGTTTCACCTTCCTCTGTGAATATGTTGCTAAATCCCACTGATGAGCTTTTCCCATGGACATTCAAATCTTTGCTTTTGGAGCTTATTCTGCAGACTCCCAAGTGTACATGAAAAAAAAAAAAAAGAAAGAAAGAAAGAAGAAAAGAAAAGAAAAGAAAAGAAAAGAAAAGAAAAGAAAAGAAAAGAAAAGAGGGCTATAGGGTTTGCGACAGGCAGAGATTTCCTGTCTCAGGCATACTTCTACTCACTGCATGACCTTGGCAAGCTACTTCCCTATCCTGCATGTTTGTTTTCACATGTATGAGAAGACACCATCACTGATTTTCCCCTCTTCCCCCCCCCTTCTCTTTCTGTCTCTCATAGAACCCTTTAAGTGAAATCTTTCATAAAAGTCGAGTGTATGAAATAGATTAAAGAGCAAGGGAGGGAGGGACATGGAAGCCTGCTTCTTGGCAGTGTATTTTCCCTTTGGGAACCCCTAAGGGTGTTTCAGAATTCAGTCTGAGAATCGCTTGAAAGCTTCTCTCTGCAATGTGGCATAGAGCCTCTTTGAGCGTTTCAAATGAAATATCACGGCCACCTATCTCTTGGGTTATAAAATTTTCATGTACCTTTCACTGACATCTAGTCCTCTTTGATGGCTAACTAACCTCCTACAATGTGAGGTCCGGAAGGACCATAACTTTTCTAGCCCTGGATCATCTGAGTTAAACAGTGCCCAGCAAGTAAGTAGGTGCTTAGTAAATCCTTGCTGAGTAGATTGGGAAAAGAGGAGGGAGTAAATTGATTTTGGATGAGCAAGGATGGATGGATCCACTATGGTGCAAATCTTAGAACTTTGATTTATATCTCCAATGGTTAGAACATTTTCTGGTGCAGGCAGATTTTGGCTCATTGTAAGAAAACCTTTAAAATTACCATTAACCCTGGGAATGGATTGCTTCAAGAGGAAATAAGTAATGCATATGTAGTGGTTATTAATTCTGTTAATAAAGATCTGACTCTCTCTTTTTCTGGGCACATAGTAGGATTGCGCTTCTCTGGTCATTTGAAGTTAGGTACAGCAATGTGACTTGTTTGGTCAGAGAAAAGTGCATGGAAGCTTTAAGAATCAGCAGGTGCCTCATCCTACTCTCTCTTTTCCTCTGCTCCAGTGGCAATTAAAACTCCAGAAAATAAGTGCTCCCTTAGCCTGAGTCCAGAATGAAGATGATGTGAAGCAGACTTGATATGTAGCATGGAAAAGAAACAAACTGTTGGTGTTTTCAGTCAACAAACTCAGGGGATAGTTCGTTGCTGCAGCATAACTTAGCCTAACCTGACTGATGCAGTGTGTGAAGAATTTAGGCTCATACTGGATTCTGATCTGAACATATCAGGACATCAGTGTTATCTACTAAGTCCAGTAGCTGCAGAGACAGAACTTCAAGGAAATAGAACCTGGGTGTGAGAACCTCGTGGAGGCATGTGGTTGCCACTTTTACTGGTTGGAGAGCTCATTTGGTAATATGCTCAGGTTAGTGTCTTAGTGAAGGACACAGGACAACCCAAAGCCTGATATATCAGCTGTAAAATGCTAGTTTAATAGCTAAGTGAGAAGAAAGTGAATCTGATAAATGTGTTCACTGATCAGGAAGGAATGTCCATTAAAATCCAGATAACATAAGGTGCTTTGTGAGACTGTGATTAAAGCCAAGGGAGTTAATGGAACATGTTGAATGGCCAGTGTCATAGGACCATAACATGTTGATCTTTCACTATCCAAGTCAGAAAACTGTCTGTCAATGGAGCACATAAGTGTGTATATATGTCCTTTGATACTTAGAGCATGATCTATTGAACACGATTACTGTATGATTTTTGTGATGCTTGAGCATTTTTCTACACACTCAACCAATGAGAACTTGCAGGACAGACTGCTCCACACACAAGAGCTCTCAGCCAGGGAGCCTCTGCGGTTATCTGACTTGTGTGCTCCATCCCCTGTACCTTTCTTCCTGCCATTTACTTTGCGTTCTAGTGAGCAGTTCTGACCTCCAGTGGCTAATGTGGTTGTCACTTTGCTGCCTCTGTGACAATACTGGGATTTTGAGGGGGGAAAAAAGTTTTATGCAAGATGCTAAAAATGCAAGTTTTAGGGTTACTTGAGGAGTAAGTAGTTGAGAAAAACAAACAAGAAAAGATTGATCCTAGTAGGGTCGAAGCGGGTAAGTTTAGAACATCATGGCAGCCTAAATGATTGACAAATAGTGGTAAGAAGAAAACCCCTGAGAAACAAGGAAAAGGGGCTTACAGAGTTGAAGTTGAAGAACATGGAGTCTTCTGCCCACATGGTGGAGGGTGGGGAGTAGGTGGTGAGTGGGAGTGGGGTGGAGCTAACATCAGTGGTCACCAGGTGGGAGGTGGTGAGTGTGGGGTAGGATTGGATAGTCAGTGTGTCTGAGCTGTGGGTAGGCAGTGCTGGGTGTAGGGCAGGGCATGTGATGTGTGTGTTAGGCTGTGGGCTCTTGCCATTTGTTCCCACTGCCATCAGAATGCTCACTGGATTGTGTTAGATCAGTTGCTGGTCTGCCTCTCCCACCAAACTGCCCCTGCAGGAATAAGACAGAGCCTCATTCATCATTTTATCTTGGTGTGGAGCACAGCATCTGCCACAGGTCGGGCAGGTCCATGCTGCTGCATGGTGAAGGAGGGAGACAACTCACTGGATGATTCAGAAGGCACTCTGCAGGGGTGGGGCAGGCCCAATTCTGTAGACTAAGCATGAAGGAAAAAAAATTCATCATTTATTTTCCTTTAACCTTGGCCTTACTCGACAGTGTGCAGTGGCCACAAAAAAATTCTTAGCTGAAAAAATGGTGTCTAGAATGAGAAATGGGACTCTTAGTCTTCAGCGTGAAGAGGCACAGCCTGAGAAGCACACAGCTGAGTAGCAGCTCCAAGGTGTGTCTGGTCCACTTTCCGAGCAGCAGCCTCAGCACTCCCCACATCACAGCCACTTGGGAATCTTTTAAATGCAGATTTCCAGGCTTCACCCCACATCTGCTGAGTCAGAATCTCAGGTGAGGCATTTGTAGGAGTGGGGTGAACTTTCCAGGAGCTGTGAAAGGCAGGTTTTGTAGTAGCAAAAGTATGAAGTAATTCTTGGTTCCTACAGGATGATGTGAGTGACTTGTTTGAATATTTGTGAAGGCTGGAAGGAAACCAAAATCTGTTGTTTGGGGATAAGTAGGAACTGTGCCCAGTCCCTTCATATGAAGGGTGGTTTGCATGGGGAAACCTCTGCAAGAGCAGAGTGGGGAGAACTTGAACTTAGGCCATACTAGTTCAATCAGCAGCACATAATATTGGGGCTTAATTTTAGGCCTTATACCACTTCTTTCCTTCCCCCTCCAAGTAACCAGTATCTTCCAGATCCCAAACCTCATATATTTTATTCCTAAGCATATTTTGTGTACTTTCCTTTATACACACACACACACACACACACACACACACAAAGATATAAAATTTCTTTACATAAAGTTCATGGGTAATTTAAAATTGCATACTGTTTTAAATTATATAAAATATACAAGTATATTTGTAAATTTATATATACATATATATGTATATATACTTGTATATAATATACAAGTGCAAAATACATATTTCCTAATAATCTTTTTCTTTAAAATTACACTGATGATATGATGAACCCATTTGCAATGTTTTTTCTAAGCATTCTTATGTTTTTGAGCTCTATTCTCAAATTTATTGTAAATAAGTTCATTCATATTAGCTACTATATAATATAAATTATGCATATTTGAGTAACCCAAATTTATCTACTTCCCTAACTGTACTCAAACTATCAAAACGTGTTTAATGACAGTTTTGACTCCTTGTGAACCCAGGTGAGTGTGTATCTAGGATCAATACCTAGAGGTGGGTTTTGAGGGCAATAGGATTTGACTACCTTGAGCTTTATCCTTATTTCCAAACTATTCTCTAAAATGATTCTCCCAGTAGCCACTCCTACCAGCAGCATATGAAAACTGTCCATCTACATTTCAGCAATAGTTGGTGTTATCAAACTTTCCCAAAACTGGCCTTTTCCTCGTCACAACAATGGAAACCCATTTACTATCTGTGGCACATGTATCTTGCTCTACAAACCTGTATCTTGCTCTTTCTTTTCCTCAATAAACTTTGTTTCAGGCTTGGAAAACAATACAAAACCAAAACCAAAAAATACTCCAAAAACTGTCCATCATATTTATACCTCTAATCCTCTTTTCATACCTAACTTTATGAAGGGCTCCAAAATGTGGTTACTTAAACATGTGATCTCTAGACATAGGCTATATTATTCAGAAACTGGGTTCAACTATGTTTTAGCTAACCTTGGGCAAGTTACTTACCTGCTCTGTGTTAAAGTAAATTGAGCCATTAAGTTAGATCATCTTTGTTCTTAATTTATGAAGTTTTTTTTTAATTTTTTTTTTATTGTTAAATCATAGCTGTGTACATTAGTGCAATCACTTGTACTCATTCTAACATGCACCATAGATGTGGCCCTACCCATTACCCTCCCTCCACCAAAACCTCCCTTCTCCTTTTCCCTTCCTTGGCCCTTTCCCCATGATCTTGTGGTATAGTTGGTTTATAGCCTTCATGTGAAAGCTGTAATTTAGCTTCATAGTAGGGCTGAGTACATTGGATACTTTTTCTTCCATTTCTGAGATACTTTGCTAAGAAGAATATGTTCAAGCTCCATCCATGTAAACATGAAAGAGGTAAAGTCTCCATCTTTCTTTAAGGCTGCATAGTATTCCATGGTATACATATACCACAATTTCCTAGTCCATTCGTGGGTCAATGGGCACTTGGGCTTCTTCCATGACTTAGCAATTATGAATTGGGCTACAATAAACATTCTGGTACAGATG